>CAUYSK010065403.1:0-10754 GCA_963575035.1 Avahi laniger
TCCTTTATTTATCACTGCTCTGGCCCAGTGAAAATTCAGCCACATTAAAGATCAAAGATAAATATTTTGTTTTTATTTATTGGAAATACTTTACTGCACTATACTACAGCTGGCCCTTGAGCAACATGGGGGTTGGGGTGCCAACTCTCACAGAATTGAAAATGTATTACTTTTGGCTCCCAAAAAACTTAACTACTAATAGCCTACTGTTGACTGGAAGCCTTACTGATAACACAAACGGTCCATTAATGCATATTTTTTCTACTATATGTATTACAGAGTATATTCTTTCAGTAAAGTAAGCTAGAGAAAAGAAAATGTTATTAAGAAAATCATAAGGAAGAGAAAATCTATTTCCTATTTATTAAGTGGAAGTGGATCATATTAATAATAAAGGTCTTCATCCTTGTCATCTTCATATTGAGGAGGAAGAGGTGGGGTTGGTCTTGCTGTCTCAGGGGTGGCAGAGGCAGAAGAAAATCTATGTATAAGTGGATCCATGCAGTTCAAAACTGTGTTGTTCAAGGGTCAACTGTATACTGTGAGATAGAATGCAAATGGGAAATTTTACAAAGCAATGTTCATAGATCTTTGGCACAGGGAAGGAAAATCTATTTCGTTCATATTCAGACTGTTACTAACCACAGGAAGAAATAAAGAATGCCGACTTTGCTAATCAATGCACTAATCAAGATGAGTGTTCACCTAAAAGGTGTAGAGATCAAGGGACATGAAAATCCCACATTTATGCAAATCTGGCTGGTTGTTAGCCCCTTAGCATAGGGAGCTTTAAATTTTAGGAAAAGAGGATATGTTGCCTTTTCAGAAATAGTTTTTCAGTGACCACATTACACCTGTCAAATATTTCCACATTATCTGCAAATAAACTAGAATGTGTAAGAATTTATTTTAAAACTATTCAAACCTTTTTTACTTCAGCATTTGAGTACTTAAGTTCAATAATTTGTGCATTGATCATTATCAAACCCCTTTGGATATATTTAAACACTTTTGATTTATAACCCATTAGACTTTATAGAGCTGTACAAAAAATTGCAAAGCTTTCATCGGACAAGTACAGGCTCATGAACCATTAACCATGCCTAAATCCTATTCAGACAGTTCCTTAACCTGCTTCCATACGATGGATCCTGGTCTTTGCCAGTGATTATATGACACTGTTCAAAGAGCAACAGGGACATCATACTCAGAAAGCCCTTTGGGCCCCTCGGTCTGTCTCTCTGTGTGAGAACAGACATCTGGGAGATGAGAGCTTATAGTTCACTGTTTTCAAACATGTGATTTAAAGGCGGAGACACATAGTTGCAGGAGTGCACACGGTGGTGGAAAGACACAAAATCTCTCTCCTGCTGCCCCACAGAGAAACCAATGTTCATGATCATTAAGATGGTCCCCAGTAGAGAGGTTCCCAAGTGGGAGCCACGGAGCACCTGCCCTGGAATCACCTGACCCTGTCAAAAATAAAGATTCCCAGACCATATTCCAGACCTACCGATCAGACTCTCTGGATGGCACCCTGGAATCAGCCTTTCTAACAAAGTCTCAGGCTCATTGAGGTTTGGCTTCCACTTCTTACAGGACACAGCTGCCTGTGACCGGGTAGACCCAACCCTAGTTCAAACGGTAAAGTCTTTCTTAGAAACAAGCTGATGTGGAAAGGAGGGATTAATCAGAATATCTGGCATTTCCTGATTCTAACCAAAAATCATAGGAGAAAAGTCTGTTTTCATTTTGGCAGAAAGTATTGCCGTTTAGAGCAAGGAAAAGAAGTAAAGACCTGTGTCTCAAATTAATAAATAACCCCCATGACAATATCTCACAATTTTATCAAAATTTGCATACCTAAATGCAAAGAGTTGAATAAATGACCTCTTACTAATAGCTATGGGTCCATGTTAATTATGCAAAAATGAATTAATGTGTTACTTAATTACTGTTACTGATAGGACAAGACATAGAAATAATAATGAAACAATCAAGCCTGCTGAAAAAAATAGCCCCCCAACCACAAATGATTTCTTCAAGCATAAGAATACTTCAAGTAATTCTAATTTCACATTAGAATTCATTTATCTATTTTTGCATTCCAAAGCTTTATGATATTCATCTGAGTAATTTAAGATCCATAATTATGGAAGGCAGATTATGAAATGTCATTATTTCATTTTCCCGGAGGCAGTGACCGGCTGGGGCCAGGTAAGAAACGTGGTGAAGTCAGCAGGTTGGAAAGAATACACCTATGGCCACGTTGGCTGGTCAAGCAGGCCTCATGCTTTGGGCCAACACTGACTGTCCGGGTGCCAGTGGAAGCCCACTCTCTGCTGACTCAAACTGTGGGGAGAAGTCAAGCAAAACGATTTCCTTCCCTCTAACTTAGATTTCTTATAAATGTTTTCATACTTACAGAAACAATCGAAAGACTAGGGAAACGTACATCCATACACCCCACATCTAGGTCCAGTACTGCTGACATTTTACCACTTTTGTGTGAGTGCTTTCTCCATATAAGCACATTTTTATTGGTGCAGTCGAACCTTTTTAAAAAACACTGCAGGCACCATGACCCTTGACTCTTATAAACTCTTCAGCATAAGGATGCTCTTTTACCTACTCATCTTTCGATTAATGTACGGAGAGGTGAAGTCCTGAGCTGAAATCAGTATATGTGGGGTTAAAGTCCTGGCTCTGACACCTGCTGGGTGGTCTCGGGAGAACGGTACAGTTGTCTGGGTTTTAGCTTTTGTCTCTGCAATTGAGGGCATTTGGGCTAGATCAGTGGTTCTCAGTAGAAGCACCTGGTAGTTTTAAACTAAGACTAGTTTTAGTGTAGCGTGGAGCCTGGCCGTGGCCAGTTTACAGAGCTGCGCGGGTGATTCTAACACGCAGCCCTTGGTGTTTGCTGCCCGCAGTTCCCGTGCGTGTGTGGAATGCCTCATTCAAGAACCATGATGCTGGACGGAAGCTACAGTGAATCTGAAGCCAACAGCCTGGCTGGGTACCCAAGAAGCCATATCCTGACGGAAGAAGAAAGGCAAGACAAAATCGTGGTCCACCTGGCCCTAAGCAATGAATCCAACTCCTCCAGGAAGAAGGGTCTTCTGAAGGGCCAGGTGGGTCTGCGCATCTTCCAGAACAGCCACGCCATCGACAAATACTCCAGGTTGATATTCCCAGCCTCCTACATATTTTTCAACTTAATTTACTGGTCAGTGTTTTCCTAGGGGCTCCAAGGCTGTGGCTAGGAGAGGCATAGACAGCTGCTGGGCTGGGCCAGTCATCAACAGGTGTCCTGTGTCCCACTTCACATCTCTCTGGGACAGCCGTCTTCTGCTATTGTGTGTGAACTAGTTCACAAGAACTCCCCTGCTATGCGCCCCAGACACTCTGAGACCCTCCGAAAGCTTCGGATGCAGATGTGGAGGGAAAGGGAAAAACGAAGAGCAAACCTAGGGGCATTCTGAATTGGAGACAGGGAAGGAGCAGTGAGAAATCTGTGCACCCATACAACTGGACTAAGTGCCTACCTAGGAAGGAAGAAAGCTCAGGTCCCAAGCGGGAATGATTTGGCCTGTGTGAGTTCGGCAGCCTACGTGATTTTGCAATATTAGGGGAGGTTATTCATTCATCCATCCATTCAACCACTCATTGAATACTGAGGCCCCACCCTGTGCTAGGTACTGTGGAAATGAACACCTCAGGGAAAGTCTCTAAGCTGTGCTCATCCTACATGTGGCATAACGTACTCCTGCCGTTCCGCCTCCCTCAACCCTGCTTACCCCACAGACTCGTCCTGTTTGCTGGTACTTTTACTCCTAGGTCTGCTAGAAAAGCATTTCCAGTCTCCTGTGAGGCCCTCATGAAGCCAACAGAATGCTTCTCTTCTGGAATCTCCCAGGGCAAGCCTAGGGCAGGGGAGGAGGGTGGGACTTGAGAATTAGTGAGAGCAGAACTTGGTCTTGGAGAGGAAGGGGACGTGGGTCTTCTCTGCCTCTGGCCTCTTCCCTTCCTGCCCGAGAACAGCGTCCTCGATAATCTCTGCACCAAAGTCCCGGCCCCACCCCAGGACCCCTCCTACTCTAACCAGAAGGGCCCACATTCCAGAATGATCTCTCCCTTACTTCTGCAAGTTAGTGACCCCTTCCTCTGATGCAGCTAAGCTCAGAGTGAGGAAAGCAATCTGGTTATTGAGTCTACACTAAGTTGTGAACGACCATTTCCTCTTGACCCAATTTTAGGTGATTGTTAGGTTAATTTAAGTGTATCTTTAATTAGTGGAATTTCAGGTGGTATAATGGACATGATTTTCACAAGGGCCCTTTCTTTAAGTCACAGCACTTGGGATCAGAAGGCAGTTCTTGAGGAGCAGGGAGACAATGCCCACCGCACATTCTTTGCTTACTGAAGCAGGTGGTTCTGCTCTCTTTCCTTCTGCCCCTGTCAAGTTCCTGCCAGGGTCTGGTGTCTGGCTTAAACTTCGGTCAAGAGTAGAAAAACGGTACAGCAGAACAGAGAGTATAACCTGCCTTAAATCAAGTAAGCTCTGACCTGAGGGGTCTGCTCCACAGCTCACGACTGCCAGGGGCAGCGATTCTCATTCCTGAGGACTGGGGCGCACATGAATACTCTCAGAAGGTTCAAGTCAGGCACCTGTAGCTCCCTTATCTCTCGCTTGCGCAGCACGACTGACCACACAGTTGCTCTGTGCAGTCCGGTCTCCCTGTTCCTTCCCCTGGGTCAGTTCTCCACCTACTTCCTCTGTTCCCACATATACTCCTGTGTGACTCTGGTCCCAGAAGCCCATTGCCCCTGTTGAGCACCAGGCTTATCATCTCTGGCACCAGCCCTGCAGCCCAGAGGCTGTGTGATCAGGGCTGGGATTCAAGGAGCTGAACTCGCAGCCGGGCTGGCCCCAGGCACCATTGCAACATCGATTACCTTGGGCAACTGCAAGTTCAGGAGGTTCCCAAGATCATCCTCAGGTTTAATAATTCTCTAGAAGGACTTGCAGAACTCAGAAAAGCCATTATACTCATGGTTATAGTTTATCACAGCAAAAGGATACAGATTAAAGTCAGCAAAGGGAAGAGACACATAGGGCAGGGTCCAGGGGAGACCAGGGCAGAATTCTCAATTGTCCTCCCCAAGTGGAGTCAAGTGGATAGTGATTATTTTGCCCAGCAATGATGTGAAACCATGTGCTCGGAGTATTGTCAACCGGGGAAACTCACCCAAACTCACCAAGGTGTATAGAGTTTTCATTGAGGATCTGTCACATGGATCCAGCTGATGGCCCACATGGCTGACCTTAGTCTTTAGGTCCACTAGAGGTCGAGCTGATACTTGTGGTCCAAGGCACCCATCATAAATCACATAACATAGACTATTTGGTATGGCCCAAGGCCCCCAATAAACAAAGACCCTTCTATCAAGCAGGATATTCCGAAGGCATAGTGGTCACCTCCTAGGAGTGGGGAGCTAAGGCTCAAACCTTTTTTGAACAAGGTTAATCCTTCACTGCACGGCAACGTTGGTCAATTCCTACTGTTAATGTTAATTGCTGTGTGTGCTGCTATTATATATCCAGACAGCAAACATTTGAAAGCAACCCCACCCTAGGTATAGTGGGGTCCAAATTAAGAATAAGAGTAGTCACAGCTTGCAGAGAGGGGACTAGTAGAGGACATGACACACACATATCTATATGTTTAAAAGCGCTTAGTGCCACAGTACTGGTTCATTGTGTGATGGGAGTTCTGAGGAAGGAAAGATAGGAGTCTCACTGGAAAGACTGGATCTTGTGGAGAAAGTAGCCTCAAAGATGTCCCTTGAAGGTTGGGGATTTGGAGAAGAAGAAACAGGGCAGAGTACATGCTAATTCTGCGCTGGCCAATATGGTAGCCACTAGCCATATGTCTTTAACTTTAAGTTAAATGAAATTGAAAACTCAGTTCTTTGGTTTACACTAAGCACACTTCACATGCTCTGCTCAACAGCCACAGGTGCTAGGAGCTACGGTGCTTGGCAGTGCAGATCTGCAGAACATGTCTGCCCAGCAGAAAGCTCTATCAGACAAGGGACCAGCCCTAGTGAAGGCATGAAGAGAGCAGGAAGGTTTTGGATTGCAGAGTATAGGGTTTGTGGGACGAGCCATTTGTTTTGGCTGGATCCCAGGCTGTAGGAAGAGGAGGTGAGAGGTCAGCTCTTTCCACAAAACTAGGGGTCATGGCAGGTCTGCACCATGCCAGTGCTAATGAGGACAGCTTCTCATCCAAGGAATTGCCTGGCCCACTGGATTTCCCAGCCTCATAGAACAATGAAGAACGAAAGTTAATAAACAAGAGTAATTGGATGGTACAGGGCATCTGGAGTTGTTTAGGAACCTTTTATCTCTAGAGACTCTCCTAGGCCACAATCTGCTCAAAGAATGATGATTACATTGTCATTAAATATATTGTATTGCTTTGGTTGTAAGTCTTATTTAATTCTATCACTATTCTGCTTTTGACTTCATTGTCTTCACGAATTATGTCTCATACAACATGGTTGCCTGTTCACAACTGAAATAAAGATGTATTTTTGCTAGCTTCTATATTTAACTGGAACGAATTTTATAGCAAACATATTTAGCATCATACAGTGTTTTATTGTGTGGGATCATGATACAATGACACCGCTGTATTTAGCACTGCCTTATTGCAGTGTAATAGTCTGTACTTGAATAAAGTGAGAAATTAAAGGAGGCAAAGTGGAGACAACAACAGTAGGAGTAGAAAGCAGGAACTAAAGACATGTTGAGAACAGGGGATGATTCACCCTACAGGCAGGAAGACGGGGGGCAAACCATTGTTATCAGGATGCTCGAATGATACTGTCTTTCACTGAATCTACAATATCATCAAATGTAAGATGCGTCAATATTTTATGTACCCCTAAGAAAGAAAAAATGCTGCTCATTAAATTCTGGCATGCCAATGATTATAAGCTTAATCCTGATTTCAACAGTATTAAATTGTGAAAAATGTGCATATCATAATAACAGAAATGAGTTTTATACAAAAACTGATGATCAGACATACTTCACTGACAACAAGGAGCCAACATGTATTAAGCACTTGTCTTCAAGGCCTGTGCTGGGGTGGGGGATGGAGTGGCCCCAGAGACAGAAATGAATGGGAAACATCTGTTAGGCATAAAGAAGATTACAATGGGCGTGGCCCAAGGGAGGGAAAGACCACAGAACTTGAATAGGGCTGTTTGTGATAAATTTTGAGCAATGAATAGATAGATCTAGATTCAACTACCAGGAAAGGAGGGGAGTGGATGATAACAAGGCAGAAGGAAAGCTCAGCTATGTTCGGCGGTTGGAGGAGGGATGTCAGTGAATAGACACTCCACTGAATGTATAAGAGACATAAGATTGGAAAAGTAGGTTAGAGCAAGAAAGGTTTGAGCAGGGAAGTAATAATCTTTTGGAAAATTGATGACTTTCCCCATAGAATATAAGCTGGTGTATTTTCAAACCCTTTTAATTGCCAGTGACATAAACCCAACTAAAAATAATGCAAGTAAAAAAGGAGATTTATTGGAAGGATACTATAGGGGCTCTTAGAATAAAACAGAATTTTCAGGAAGCAGAGAAGCTCTGAGGACTTAAGGGTTTAGAATTGAGAGTCAAGATGTCCCTCCAGGATCACTCCATCCATCACTCTGTGTCCATTCTCACCCACTGCAGACAAGTTTTCTCCACCTGCTGTGTGTGTGGGCGGGGAACAGCTTTGACGGTCTTGGGCCCACAGCCTTCTAGATCCATGACCCTGGTGTCAAGGGTCCTTCTAGGTTCATTCCACTTAGAATAAATCTGGAGAAGAATTTAATGGGTCTAATCTGGGCCAACTATGTTGAAGATGCTCAGAGCTCTGTGCTGCATTAAAGTTTAGAAAGTTAGAACCTTTCAAAACATTTTTATTTGGTTCAATCTTTTTGTAAACATGTGCCGAAGGGAGGCCATGAATTTAAAAAATGGAAGGCCGCTTAATTTCAGAGAACCAATGAAGAAGGAAATAATGATAATACTAGCAGAGAAAGTTCATGCTACGTTCAGTAACGTGTGAGAGCCACAGCCCGGGCACCGACACTGACAGAGACTGGGAGAAAGAGCCGGTATGGGGGCCGGCTCGGTGCAACAAGGAAATGGAAATGCGAAATAAAAAGCAAATGCCGGTCTGAGGCTGGGAGCAAGATAAAGATTTGGAACTACGCTCCTAGATATGTTCAATCAAGCTGCAAAAGTGGACAAAACTCTTGAAGGAGAAACAGTGGTAGAGAGGAGGGCTGTGGGAAGAGCTTTGGAGTATGTGTTTAGGTGCGGGGAGAATTGATCAGAGAACTAGATCCGTCAACAGAGACCGTTGTGTTGTAGAAACTGGGAGGAAGGAAACTTTCAAGTGGAAGAGGGTAGGGTTGAGGGCAAATAATAACCATAAAAATTAGAAAGGGTGAAGACTGTGAAGAGCTGAGTAGCAAGGCGTAGGCAAGGGCTAGCTGAGGACAAGCACCAGATAGCAGCCATCCTTGGTAAAGATTGATTTAAGTAGGTAGAAGGAAAAACGTTCAGAGAATTAATGCCGTATATTATGGAAAGACTATTACAGATTCTCATTCTTTCGGAGGATTTAAGAACAACATGGTGGCCTACCTGGTCTGGAGGGGGCTATGTTCCCAGGGTTGGTTCCCCGGACTATTCCGTTGGAATCCGGGGCAGTGATATAAGAACAGTGCTCATAACTGGATCATCAGGTCTGTGGGCCAGAGCTTGGGAAGCGGCAGTCTCCAGGACAACTTAAAACAAATAAAAACAACTCAAAACAAATAAAGATGTATTTGTGTGCCATCCTCTGTCCCCACATACGGGTGGGCACTGCCTCAGCCACCACAGAAGATAAGAAAACAGACATTAAAGCAACCACATTGTGTAAAGGGCCAAGCATTGGGTGTGTTCCGTGTGCTCAGCACCAGGGTAAATGCCAGACGTGTGGTTCTCACATAACGCCCGCTGCAGAAGGAAAGATTCCCCTGCTACACACCCACTAAGCCATGGGGCCTTCCGTAACACATCTAGGTAGGTGGACTTTGCATGAAATGATCCATTTCTCACAATATTTTCAGGGAAAAGGTGATTTATCCCCTTACTTAGGTGGACAGAGAAGGGGTTGGAAAGAGTAGAAAGAAAATCCAGCTGGTCTGGGTTGTGCTGAAACATGTCCACACAGAGTTACCCCTACACCCAGGGGAGACCTTGGAGAAAACTAGGACATCCGAGTAGCTCCTGGAGGCAGAAGCTGGCTTTGTGAGACGTGCAGATATTCACGGCAGCCGCGGCAGAGGCACTATGGATTTCTACCACTTATGCCGTTCAAATGGTACTATTCATTTACTGAAGGCACAAGTAGAATTCACTAGTCCCCACCACCATCACCGTTTGAGACGTCTCCCCTTTTTCATTTCATCGCAAAAGAACAGACGGCTGTGGCCTGGGGGATTAACATGGGATTGGAAGCGGCCGACTCCCCACCCCCACCAATCACTAGGAAATGCGGCAGGATTTGAAACGGTACCCACCTGCAAGGCTACATGCCCTACGTCTCTCTGAGGGCGAGTGTGCTGGACTGTTCTCACCCAGAGCTAAATCCGTGCCAGGAGGGTCCCATGGCTCAGCCTGTTCAACCTCCAGAGCCATCCCGAGATCATCTGCACCTGCAGTATAAAAACATTCCCCATTAGCAAATTGGGATAAAGCACTCAATCCTGCCCCTCGGACCTCAGATGGTATTATGAAATGACATTTGGACCAGCTATCACGAACATTAGGTTTCAGATTTATTTTAAAAGCTAAATTGAAGAATAAACCTTGGCTATAGTAAACTATTGTTTAAACTAAACTGGCCAGGTTAATTGTGGTGAATGCTCTTCTCCACCTGGTCCATTTAGCCCAACACGTGTCCAATTTTAATGTGCGTGTGAATAACCTGTCTTGGCAAACTGCAGATTCTGATAAAGCAGGCTTGGGTGGGACCCAGGATGATGCATTTCTAACAAGCACGAGGGAGAAGTTGGTGTTGCTGGCCTGCATACCAGGCCTTAAGTAGCGAGGCCCTAGGTTCCCCAGAGGCCTGCTTATCATTTGAAGTTGAGCACAGATGTCACCTCCCTTCTGTGGCTTTACCTGACATTCTCTCTCTTCCCAAAGCAGAATCTTTTATTTTATTTTATTTTTTGAGACAGAGTCTTGCTCTGTCACCCAGGCTAGAGTGGTGTCATCATAGCTCATAGCAACCTCAAACTCCTGGGCTTAAGCAATCCTCCTGCCTCAGCCTCCTGAGCAACTGGGACTATAGGGGCACACCACAAGCCTGGCTAATTTTTCTGTTTTTTGTAGAGATGGGGTCTCACTCTTGCTCAGGCTGGTCTTGAACTCCTGGCCTCAAGGAATCCTCCTGCCTCAGCTTCCTAAAGTGCTAGGATGACAGGCGTGAGCCACCGCGCCCGGCCTCCAAAGCAGAATTTATTATTACCTCATCTGTGCTCTCACAGCCCATTGTGCATTGAGGCACTTCCTTCACTTGGTGATGCTTCTCCTTGATCAGTGGTTCCCAGCCCTGGCTGTATGTGAGTCACATGGGGAACTTTTGAAAAAATATCAATGCCTGAACTCTACCCCCCGAGATTTTTTATTT
>CAUYSK010065404.1:0-11922 GCA_963575035.1 Avahi laniger
GAACACTCTCACACTGCTGGTGGGACTGCAAATTAGTGCAACCTCTGTGGAAAAGAATTTGGAGATACCTCAGAGAGCTAAAAATAGAAATACCATTCGATCCAGCAATAGCGCTATTAGGCATCTACCCAAAAGAGCATAAAACATTCTACTATAAAGACATCTGCACTCGAATGTTTATGGCAGCACAATTCACTAGTGCAAGAGTGTGGAAACAACCCAAGTGCCTGTCAATCCATGAGTGGATTACTAAAATTTGGTATATGTTTACAATGGAATATTACTCAATCATAAGAAACGACAGTGATCTACCACCTCTTATACTTTCCCGGAATAAACTTAGGCCCATTATCCAAAGTGAGGCACCACAAGAGCAGAAGAACAGGATCCATTTGTACTCGCCATCACATTGGTACTAACTGATCAACACTAGGGTGATCACATGGCAGAAATACTCTCTAGGGATTAGGGGGACAGCCGGCGGGGGGGTGGAAATCTACAACTAAAGGACACGGGGAGCACTAAAGGGAGGGAAGGGCACGCCTTTAACCCGCATTTGGGTGAGGCAAAGACATAAAGCGTAACTAGAATGTTTGTACCCTCACAATACCTTGGAATAATAATAATAATAATAATAAAAAAGAATTTAAAACATGTAATAAGGTTTATAAATACATACATACAACTTATACAATTTTGTTTATCATGTCTAACAAAATAAGTAGTAATTACAGATACATGACAAGAAAAGACATCAGAAAAGGTAATATTGAAGGGAAAAAAGGAAAGAAACTAAATAAAAACCATCTAAGTTAATTCAATCAGGTAATTTTTTTTAAGCGGTTGGTGGAATTCTATGTTATTCCTTTTGCTTTTCTAAAAATACTGGCTACTATTTCAGAGTCCCTTTGTAGAGGCATCTATCACACACTTATCAAAGAATATTAATTATCTTAAAAATAAGTGATTACTAATGTTTTGTTTGTTCTTAATTTATAGCCTCTTCTTTTAACAATTTTTTCTCTACATCTAGCATGCCCCCTGCCCTCTAGTAAGCACTGAGGGAAAGAAAAAATGAGTAAGACAAAGAAGCCGGTTTACATCAAGAAATTTGCAGTATTCTGAGGGTGATAATATGACATAAATTACAGCAATGCATGGAATAAAAAGCCATACAGAAGTCAGAGTTAAGTGCTTTTAGCACAGGAAGAGAGGATTTCCTCTTAATACTACGAGTTATGATGTTCTTTTTACATGACTAAAAAAAAATAGGAAATATAAAACACCATCATAATCAAACTTTTTTGATATAGTTGTTGATATTTCAATGTGCTTTGTGAATTTGTTCTGTACCATAGCCCTAAAAAAATCAGTAAAATTTTGTTCAAAGTGAATGACTAAATTAATAATAATAACGATAAAGTTACTAAAGTATTAGGTAATAGCTATTTCAATGTGAGATATCCCTGCAAGTATATTTTGCATAATTCATTATTTAGAAGCTGGCTTCTTAAAGTAGCTTCTTTGAATGAAGATCATAATATGTGAGTAATCTTGCCTGTTCTGTTGCAAAATATTGAATCAAATTCTGTATATAAATATTTAGTTTTATGTTTTATTTTTTGTAAATATCAAAAATCAAAAATATCAAATCAAATTGTAATGTGTAATTTATTTTTATTGTAACTTTCTTTTTGAACATTGTTTATTCATTGGCTGAGACTAACAACTACTGTAGTAGTATATACTATCTCAACATTATTAAGCTGGGAATTTCATTTCCCAGAGTCCCTTTCTTTCTATGTTTCCAGTAAAAGTTGTCCTACAGAGAAACTTGCACAAGACTTGGAAGGTAGAAGTGGAGCAGTGGACATTGATTTTTATAAATCATTGAAGTCACATGCAGTGACAAACAGATACGACATAGGTGAATTCCATCTTGTACTTTGTACCTATCTCATTTGCTATGTGTTTTTTTCTTCTTGACAACTACTGGCCCTGTAGAACTGCCACAGGCCCCCAAGTAGGCCTTTTGCTGTAGAGAGGCAAAGTTTCCCATAAACTTGTTCATCAGCATCATGGTCTGCATTCTAGACATGCCTGACATCTCAGAATGACCACTTGACAACTCCTTCTTTTATTCTCCAACTCCCTGCCTGGACCTTCTGTTCCCCATCTGCTTCTATGATTCTATAAATTCTAACCCCTATAAGAAATCCTCTTGTCCATCTTAGCCTTATTTTGCTTTTCTGAATGATCCCAACTGATAAAAAACTAACAATTTTCTTTTTTTAAATTTTCTAAAATTATTATGTGTACATAATAGTTGTATATCTTTATAAGGTACCTGTGATGTTTTCATACTGGCATACAATGTGAATTAATCAAATCAGGGTAATTGGGGTATCTATCACCTCAAGCATTTATCATTTCTTTGTGTTAGGAACATTCCAATTTCACTCTTCCAATTATTTTAAAGTATACCCTAACTTATTGTTGATTATAGTCACTTTGTTATGCTATCATATATTTTTCATTCTATCTATCTAATCATATTTTTGCACCCATTAACCATCCTCCTTTGTCCCTCACTCCCTGTACCTTTTCCAAGTCTCTGGTGACCATCATTCTACTCTCTGTCTGAATGAGAGCAATTGTTTTTAATATTTAGCTCCCACATATGAGTGAAAATATGTGAAATTTGTCTTTCTATACATGGCTTATTTAACTTAATATAATGTTCTCTAGTTCCATCCAGCTTGTAGCAAATGGTAGGATTTCAGTCTTTTATGTGGCTATATAAAATTTCATTGTGTATGTGTGCCACAATTTCTTTATCCATTCATCTGTTGATGGACACTTAGGTTAACCCCAAATCTTGGCCATCATGGATAATGGTGCAATAAACATGGGAGCGCAGGTATATTTCCAATATACTGATTTCCCTTCTTTTGGATATATATCCAGAAGTGGGATTGCTGGGTCATATGTAACTCAATTTTTAGTTTTTGGAGTAAACTCCATGCTATTATCCATAGTGGTTGCTCTAAATCACAGTCCCACCAACAGTGTATGAGGGTTCCTCTTTCTCCACATCTCCAGGTATCATGTTTTCTTCTACCCAGTGTGGGTCTAGAAATGCCTTCTAATAACTAAGGCTTGGAATCAGGGACTTCAGGAGTCTTCTTGGTACTTTATTTTACTGTGGCTAAGCTGGTACCCAAGTTGCAAAACAAAATCCTTTGAGCTCTTCCCTTTCCTTTTCCCAAGTGGAAAAAGACTCTTCCTGAGCTGTACCATCTGCAGTTGGGGGAGGATTGACACGGGCACTGGCTGGCCTTTGCTGCTGCTATCTCACTGGGTCACATGCACCCTAAGTCCATTGGCTCTGAGCCAGCACAGCCACAGGAATTGCCCAAGGACTGTGCATGTTAAATTATCTTAGTCTTTCATTTTTCCCTGACCCATGACATATAATCTTTCTGATTATAAAATTTAGAATGATAGATATTTTTATTTAGAATTATAAGCCATTATTTTATTGTTCTGTAATCTCTGTTGATACTGGTAAGAATTTCCATGTCAGTCAAAATGCCATTTCTTTGTAGGTTATTTGTCTGTTATCTCTTGAAGCTTTCAAGATTTTATTTTTAGCTTTGATGCTCTAGAGATTAAGTATGGTGTGATTGTGTGAAACCGTTTTTATATGTCCTACTTTTTACTCAGGTTTTGTATTTCCTGTGTTTCCTCAGTTCTGGAAAATTCTCAATAAGTATGTTTTCAAACATTGTTTTTTCTCCATTCTCTCATTTCCTTCTACTGCATTTTCCATAGATTATTGTGGATTCTTCATCTATCTTCTATCTTAACTGCTATTTCACATGTTTTAAAAATCACTTTCTTTCTGTATTCTGAATCATTTATATAATTTTTAATTATCTTCTAAGTTACTCTTCGTATCTAGTTGGTTTTATCCTATTTCATATTTATATCAATGACAATATTTTAAGTTCTTCGTATTCACCTGAACTTCATTTTTTTCCATTTCCAACTTAATTGGTTTGATGATTTCTTTTATATTATCATTTTTCTCTGCGAACATATTCAAAATTTTTATTTTGAATTTACTGTTGGAAAATTCCTCTTCTGAAATGTGGATTTTGCTAGTTAACTTTCTTAGTGTTAGATTTATGACATGTGCTTTGGAATTTTTATTTCCAAGGTCATTTTGAGTAGGCTCACTGTCTCTCACTCTTTTCCCTTTGTACCTTCATTCCTATCTATCTCCAGCCCCCCTTTCAATTTTTATCTCTCTCTCTGATTACTGTTTTTGTAGTTACTTCAATAGGCCTGTATTATCCTCCAATAAAACCATGTCTTAGATAGATGGCTCTGAATGACTATAAGACAATGGAATATGGCAGATCCACAAGCATGTTTGGCTTAGGTCCTGATAGCAGGGTCATGTCTTTGCCTTCCAACTTCTGCTATTCTCAAGCTCATTTTGTATTGAGTTTGGGTTATCTTTTATCCAAATTCCTGGCTTTAGTCTCTAAACTTGGTTCTGGAACTCAGTTTTTAGTTGAGTTCTTTTATCACCTCCATGAAACAGCCTGCTTCATGATTTCAAACCCAACATATTATAAGCATGAGTGGACGCATTCATGCTTGCTGTTTTGTGAATCCATTCTCTCTCTGATGCATAAAGATGTTTTCTCTGAGGTTTGCTATACCTTTTAATTTTTACTGTTTAGTTTGCACATCTATAGTAGGAGAAGTTTCTGAATTAAGAACTCATTGTGCAGTGTTAATCCATATGTCCTCATTTGATCTTCACAAGACATCTTTTAGTTAGCTATAAATTGCATACTGGAAAAATTGAAGTCCGTAAATTTTGTATTACTAGGTAATAAGTGGTGGATCTGGAATCTGAACATAGCTAAATCGTACTCTAAAAAACCCGTTTTCATTGTATCATACCAAATTTAAACTTCTCAGAAACTAAACAAATACATTTTATTGCCTCTTTCTCAAAAACATAGAGTAGGTATTTGATGTCAGAATTAAAATGTTTTCTCGAATGCCTCTTTTTAGGTTCCAGTTATATGCTCACCACTAAATCCTCGGGTGCACCAGGAAAGTCCTACTGAAAATAACAGTTCAAATGTATTTTCATATGTAGCATCAAGTGCTATTAGACAACAGCAGTATTTATAGAGTGTATAATGCAAAATTTGATGCACATTTTGAACACCAAAGTCATATAGCTTTTTACAAGGCTAGGAAACATGGAAATATTTTTTGTTATATTTTATTTTATTTTTATAAGTATATTCTGATGTTGAGAATATAACGAACAGCTATTAAAAATATTTTAAAATAAAAACATACTCATAAATTTATTTTTCCATGTGAAAATTCAATCATCTCATTTTTAATTAACTTGGAAATAACTTTTTCACTCACTATTATACAAGTTAGTTCTCTTAAATCTTTATTACTTCTTGTCTCTACACATGTACTACCTAATATTGGAAAGTATTTAAAATGACTTACTATGCATAAAAATTTATTCTCTTGGAAAAAATCCAACAACCAACAGGTTAATTTAGTCCCACAGAAGGGCAGAGAGATCACTAAAGTTATCTTTACTTTTCCCTGGACAATTTTTTATAAAAAGACATTGTGTTCTTATACAAAAATTGGCCTATGTTTAAAATAGATACGACTTCTTGCAATAAAAGTTGTAATTAAAAATATATTTGAAATACACACATACATATATATATTTTCAGAATATCTTCTTGTAAGATCTTTTTTTAAATAAATTTTTACTCTTTTACTTTAATAACAGCTTTGAAAATGCAAGAGATCTGGAAATATTATTGATTTTCCCAAATGTCTCATATTCAGTATTTAATTATAGGAATAAGTGCTATAGAAATGAAGAAAAAAACTGTGAGTCATTTTTTCCCCAAGACACTAAACAGTGAGCAGTGATTTTTCTCACTTAGATATTTTATACAGAATACATATTTTATCATCTATGTCTCTGCCTTCTATTGTTAATAAAAGATATATTATATTTGCATTCTATATTTATGTGCACTCAATGAATATTAGGCTAATAGCTGCTAAGATAATGATGTTATAAATATTAATACCCTTAGGAAAATTTTTCCTGTGACTTAGTTTTATTTGTAATCATTTCAATTCCTATTTTACATGTACGAATTTATTTTCAAATAACATTATTCTTATATATTAGAGAAATTTCAATTTAATTAAAAGCAAACAAACTCAAAGTGGTTCAAAAACAAGTTTATATCTCCCACTGTGCATTAATTCATTGGCGCAGTGATATTATCATGGGTTCAGGTTCTTTCCATTTCTATGCTCTACCATCTGCTGTATGCAAGCTTTGACCCTCACAATAACTAAACTAGATGGCTATAGCAGTTATAGGACCAAAATGAAAGAGGAGGGATTATTTATTTCTAGACAATATTTTTTTTTTTTGCAAATACCTTTTTCCAAATTCTCCCATTACTTTCCACCCCAAGCATTTCTCCCTTAATGTATTTTTCACTAAAACAAAGTCACTTATCTACCCCAAAGCCCGTCATTCACAAAGTGAATGATTGACTTGCAATTTTCCTAATCTATAATAACACTGAATCTGAGGAAAAGTAATGGACACTTTTACAAATCAAGGCTCTCCTCATATGGAAAATGAGAAGGAAAAGCTGTTGGGTAAATCGTCAATAGCATTATACTTGGAATGTCAACAGACCTTTGCAAGACCTCAATTATTATTATTTACTTTTATAATGAAAAGCAGTTCTTTTCACACAACTACAACCAGTGACCAGTGGTCCTTTAGGTCCTTCAATTAGATCCAGAGAGATCGTAAGCCTCAGAGAAGCATAATTTAAAAGCCACTGGAAAAAAATAGCCACTGAGGTCCATTTTAGCTTTGGATTTAAAAAAAAAAATGAGAGAGAGAGACAGACAGAGAGAAAGGGGGAAAGAGAGGTTTCCTATGGCTGCTGTAACAAATTGCTACAAACTTGGTAGCTTAGAACAACAGAAATATATTCTTTCACATTTCTGGAGGCTAAATGTCTGAAATCAGTTTTACTGGGCTGTCATCAAGTCAGTAGGGCCAAGCTCCCCCCCAATGCTCTAGGACAAAACCTGTCCCTTTCCTCTTCCGGTTCCTGGGGGCTGCTAATATTCTTTGGCTTGTGGCCCCCTGTAAGGGAAACCGCATTTGTATAGGCAACAGGTTTCTTAGGCCAAACTAAGGTGACTGCCAAAGTGTTTTTCCGGGTCCAGCCCCCCTGATTAGCTGGCCTTCCGGGGAGGCGTGAGTCAGCATACTTATGTACCAAGGGGTTATCTCCTGTGTGAACCCATGTGATCATGCTTTTCCGTGGCATGTTGCCACGGTTGTTCAGAGCCATGCATAAGCGCTCGCCATGCTCTTGGCCATGCTTTTCACCACTGCTGTATCCTCTGACAATAAAGAGCGTGTCTCACCTGCCTGCTTCCAATTTCTGAAGCCTGTGCCGTGGCGCTAGCCACAGAGCATACTCCTCACACCCCATCGCTCCAACCTTTCCTCTGTGGTCACATGCTGCCTTCTCTTCTGTCAGTGTCAATTTCCCTTTGCTCTTTCTTATGAGGAAACTTGTGATTTCAGTTAGGGCCCATGCAGATAATTTAACATAATCTCCCCATGTCAAGATTCTTAATTCAATCACATCTACACAGTTTCTTGTTCTTTTAACGTAATATTTACCTTAGGGTAATTAGGAATTAGGGACCCAATATATTTAGGTGGATTGTATTAACCCTCCTATCAGGACATAGAATAGACACATATTAAAGAGTCATGGAAATATATGTTCAAGGAAAAAGGCTTAGACGAGCTAAATTTAGAAGAGTTTAATTGAGAAAAAAATACCACCAACAAAAAACCGCAAATTGGGCAGCCCTCAGAATCAGGACTAGGAACTCTGGAGCTGCAAAATGGTTAGACAATCTTTATGGACACAAAACAGAAATGACTTGCAAAGACAGCTTAATCGGTTTCAGCTTGGCCTTTTGCCTTATTTGAATCAGCTGGCTGCCTGCAATTGAGCGATTGCGGTCTCAGCTGCTGTAAAGGCTGATTTCAAGAGTGCGCTCCTGAGTTAGGTTTTCAGTTAGTTTATGTACTAAGCCAGGCCGCAGTTCTTTATGTAAGGACTCAAGTGTAGATGCATCCTCAGAGCCAAAACTTAATTTACTTTAACAAATATAATTAGAAAGTTCTTTCTTAGACACAGAAAGAAAAAAAAAAACAATACTGGAATGTAAACAATTGTAAGACTTTCCTCTTCATTGAGGGCTCTTGTACTTCAGAGAGATATATTTATACTAAAAGAACCTCATCAGCAAGGCTACAGATCAACTGATGATTCTTCATTAGATCAATTTTTAATTCTATGTGTTACATTTTAATAAAGAAATATGGATAGGAAAAAATATCAATAAATGAAGTTACAAGAAATAAAATACATAATTTATTTCACATTTATGAAAAAGTCTTCAATGTCATATATGTTGAACAGTACGTATAAATATAAATATGTATAAAATAACAGAACAATTGGAATCAAAACACAACTTTAGTTTGGTCTCCTATAATCCCTTCAAATATATTTAACACTGTAATCTCCCCTGCCTTTGAGTGTAGACGAGTACAGGCCAATAACTTTTCTGATAATTCACGGATATGAGAAAACTCTCAATAACAAACAAAAAAGATGCATTAAGTCAGTAATTAGGGGATACAGTCGTGTGTATCTTTATGTCTTGAAGTTATGAATGGATTTAGCATTAACTCTTCTCTCTTCTTGTCTAGCCTTTTTTTCTTGGTGCATCTAGAGTAGAAAAGAGATCGGCTGGTTGATTTCTTGTCTTTCTCTTTCCCTACCCAACCCTCCTGCACTCACTAGAGTTGTTTCACCCTCAGCCAGGCTATGAGTGGATGGGGCATAAAGAGGTGAAAGGTAAGACACTACTTCTTTGGCTAGCTGGCCTAGAATTCTCTAGGTCTAGTGGTTGATTAAAGCTGGGGTTCCTAATGGGTCTGGACAGGATTGTGCTAATTCAGTAAAGAACATGTTGCAATTCTTCCTGAAACCCTTCTTCTTACAAAAACTTCCTTATAGGAATGCCTGCAGTTTTATCCTAAGGTATAACTGCTTTCTCCTTTGGCAGTCACAGTGTGTCTGGTGGAATAAATCCAGCCTCTTTTGGCCAAGGTTGATTCACTCCATCAGGGATCCCTATTATAAGTGGTCTACAGAAACCTCACCATGGGCAAAAGATCCATTGGAAACATTCACCAATCCAACAAGCTCTGGAATTATCTGGGCTCTGTTTCTAAAGCAGTGGGCCCCGTACCATTTCTTTTCCAGTCTAGAATTCTAGACGGAACAGATTGAGTAGTGTAATTCAGGCCTCTATGCACAATTCCACCGTAACTTTCTAAGGTGTAAGTCAGACATGAGTTCTTGTTCTACACCACAACAGATAAATTTTCATATTCGAATTTTTTCTAGACCTGTAGGGTAATAGGCTTATAGAATTATTTTACAAAAATCCTCCTCCCAAATTTTTGTCTATTTTTTGTATTCCTGAGAAAGGTGCTACAACTTCAGAGCGGTGAGTCATTTTGTCTAAAAAGCTTCATATGCATATTGGTCTATCATTTTGGTATCTAACTCTGTCTCATTGACATTTCAATAGACACTGAAGAAGAACGAGTTTCTTTTACTGTCCTGATATAAAGATTTAAAATACAGAATACTAGCATATTTTTTTATGTAATGGAAATTGTTGAAAGTGCTATATTTTTAATGGACTGTATAAATGCAAATTAAAAAAAGATATTTCTTTGGGTCTTATATTTTACTTTTATGAAGAAAGAGTATCGTATTCAGATTAAACAGACAGGCACCATCACATTAGAGTTATGTCACAGAGAGGAAATTAAAGCCTCAGCATTCCAAGTACAATGCACATTATAGCTTTTCAAACACCTAATTTCTCTCAGTGGTGTGAGAGATGTAATGATAGGTAGCACTTCTGTGACTTAAGTGGCTCTTATACATCATCTACTTTTAAACAGCATAAATGGCTTTGCAGTTTTTAATTTTTCAATCTTCACAGAAGTATAAAAGCAGAGCAATCATGTACATAAAATCATCATACTTTTTTACTTTTTTGTCTTTCAAAGCAATGGCAATTGGTGACTCTAATATTACAGGGCTGCATTTAATGGTTTTGCATTCTTTCAGAACTTTTCTCTGGTTAGGTAAAAACATCTAAAAATATTTAAAAGTTTTTTCTTATACTACTTTATTCCATTGGACCATATAAAATAAATAGAATATGTCTTGCTTACTTCAAAAGACCAACAACAAAATAAGAAATGAGTAAGAAAAAATAATACCAGCTAATAAAAATCAATGAGTTTATTACTTTTAATATACATGTTACTGCCTATATGGATGAATTTCCAATATTGTAGATTAAAAAATGTAATTTATCTATGATATCGTCAGGTAATCTAGAAAAGTTAGATGTCTCTAATAGAAAAGGGCAATCCTCATGAGCGAATAACAATGACAACTCTAATGATGGTAAAGTCTCATTGTATAGATTTTAACATCATTAAATTTAGAAATCTTGATTTTTATGATAATTTAGTTTCTATGACAACTGACCAGTTCTTTTCTAATTTGTGTTTAGGGAATGGAGTAATGAAGATCAATTTTTTTTCATTTGAGATCTTCAAATATTTTGTTTTTCCACTGCAAATTCTCCTTTCAATTTCAAAAATTCAACACAAACAAAATATAAAAATTGATTATTACTTACTAATGCTGTTATAAGAACATTAATAAATATTAAGTTGGACCACATGAGGTACCATTATTTTAGGTAAAAAAATAAAATATTAGTAATGTCAAATAGTTCAAACTATGAAAAAGTATGTAGTATTATCTCTACGCAAACTTATTCAATTAATATTTACTGTGCACCTTCTTTCTAGCAAGCATTGCACCACAACTTGAGAAATAAAATTTAGTTCCTAATTTTAGTAGAAGAGGATAATAGATAAATGGATAGCAATTCAAGGCTGAATAAAGTGTTACAGAGCTGCATAATTACAACGTATGAAATCCCCAAATAAAGGGATGTCTTTAATTGTGACTGCAAGGAGACTGGGGAATTGAGAATGGTTATCAAGTAAAATAGCATTTGAAGGTAGAAAGGAATGAAAAGTATTTCAATACATGATAAGTGGAGAATAAAATTTAGACTGAGTGGATAACATCGGCAGAGGAGTTTTGAATATATTTAAACAATTAAAAGGGAAAAGTCAGAGTGTAATTAGGGACCACATCAGAATAGGATTCTAAATAATAAGGAAAGAAAATAACACAGTTTTTGAAGAGAGAAATTTTGTAATGATTAGGACTCTTTCGGTTTCTCCCTGAGATCTTTAAAGTTTTGAAATTAGGGGTGACTATGTGAACTGCTTAGAGCAATGGCTCTCAAAGAAAAACTGATGCTTTCTGATAGAAATTTGAAGGGTCTGAAAACAATTTTCAGTGGACATATTCCTATAGCATGATGAATATCTAAATCATTTTTTAAGATGCAGCCTATTCAGTCAATAGAGACTCTTGACACACAAACTAATGAAGTACATTGTTACCATAGCATGACCTACCCTATCCTATCTGATAAAGGAAATACATACTATATATCAGTTGATTTTAGGAAGATATGTTTTATAACTACAAGGATTTAATTGAATATTCAAAGAAATATTTATCAGCCTAGTTGTCAATGTACATT
>CAUYSK010065406.1:0-22329 GCA_963575035.1 Avahi laniger
CTACTGACTGAGCAGGGTGGGGGTTCCCGAAGGTTGGGGAGGCTGCGGCGATTTCTTAAAATAAGGCAAGAATGAAGTTTGCTATATCAACCAACACTTCCTTTCACAAAGGCTTTCTCTGTAGCATGAGATGCTGTTTGACAGCATTTTACCGACAGTAGAACTTCTTTCGAAATTCGAGTGGACCCTCTCAAACCCTACTGCTGATTTCTCAACTAAGTTGATATAATATTCCAAGTCTTTTGTTGTCATTTCAACAATGTTCACAGCATATTCACCAGGAGTAAATTCCATCTCAAGAAACCACTTTCTTTGGTCATCCATAAGAAGCAACTCTTTGTCACTTCAAGTTTTATCATGAGATTGTAGCACTTCAGTCACGTGTTCAGGCTCCACTTCTAATTCTAGTTCTCTTGCTATTTTCATCACATCTGCAGTTACTTCCTCCACTGAAGTGTTGTTTGTTTGTTTTTTGTTTTTGTTTTGAGACAAAGTCTCACTCTGTCATCCCAGGTAGAGTGCAGTGGCATCATCGTAGCTCACCACAACCTCAAACTCCTGGGCTCAAGCGATCCTCCTGCCTCAGCCTCCTGAGTAGCTGGGACTACAGGTGTGTGCCATCACGCCTGGCTAATTTTTTTATTTTTAGTAGCGACAGAGTCTCACTCTTGTTCATGCTGGTCTTAAACTCCTGAGCTCAAGCAATCCTCCCACCTCAACCTTCCAGAGTGCTAGGATTACAGGTGCAAGCTACCACACCTGGCCTCCACTAAGTCTTGAATTCCTCAAAGTCATCTATGAGAGCTGGAATCAACTGCTTCCAAACTCCTGTTAATGTTGCTATTTTGACCTCCTCCCACGAATCACAAATGTTCTTAATGGCATCTAGAATAATGCATGAATGCTTTTCAGAAGGTTTTCAGTTTACTTTGTCCAGATCCATCAGAAGAATCACAATCTGTGGCAGCTATAGCCTTATGAAATGTATTTCTTAAATCATATGACTTAAAAGTCAAAATCACTCCTCAATTCATAAGCTGCAGAATGGGTGTTGTGTTGGCAGGTTTGAAAACATTCATCTCCTTGTACATTTCCATCAAAGCTCTTGGGTGACCAGGTGCATTGTCAATGAACAGTAACCTTTTGAAAGAAATCTTTGTTTCTGAGCAGTAGGTCTCAACAGTGGGCTTAAAATACTCAGAAAACCATGCTGTAAACAGATGTGTTGTCATCCAGGCTTGGCTCTTCCGTTTACAGAGCACAAGCAGAATAGATTTAGCATAATCCCTAAGGTCCCTAGGATTTTTGGAATGGTAAATGAGCACTGGTTTCAACTTAAAGTCACCACCAGCATTGGCTCCTAACAAGAGTCAGCTTTTCCTCTGGAGCCAGGCATTGACTTCTCCTCTCCAGCTATGAAAGTCCTAGATGGCATCTTCTTCCAATAGAAGGCTGTTTTGTCTCCATTGAAAATCTGTTGTTTAGTGTAGGCACCTTCATCAAGTATCTTAGCTAGGTCTTCTGGATAACTTGCTGGAGCTTCTACATCAGCACTTGCTGCTTCACCTTACACTTTTATGTTATAGAAATAGCTTCTTTTCTTAAACCTCGTAAACCAACCTCTGGTAGCTTCTGCAGCTTCCTCACCTTTCTCAGCTTTCATAGAATAGAATCCTTGTTCTGGCTTAGGTTTTGGTTTAAGGAAATGTCATGGCTCCTTTGATCTCCTATGCATACCACTAAAACTTTCTCCATATCAGCAATAGGGCTATTTTGCTTTCTTAATATTTGTGTGTTCACTGGAGTAGCACTTTTAATTTCCTTTAAAAACTTTTTCTTTGCATTCACAACTTGGCAAACTGGTGCAACAGATCTAGCTTTTGGTCTGCCTTGGCTTTCAAGGTGACTTTCTCACTAAGCTTAAGCATTTCTAGTTTTTTATTTAAAGGGGATGTGTGACTCTTCCTTTCACTTGAACACTTAGAGGCCACTGTAGAGTTATTAATTGATCTAACTTCAATTTGTCGTGTCTCAGGGAATAGGGAGGCCTGAGGAGAGGGAGAGAGATGGGGGAATGCCTGGTTGGTGGAGCAGTCAGAACACACCCAACATTTATGGATTAAGTTCTCCATCTTACACGGGCAAGGTTTGTGGCTCCCCAAAACAATTACAATAGTAGCATCAAGGATCACTGATCACAGATCACCATAAGTGATATAATAATAATGAAAAAGTTTGAAATATTGTTAGAATTACCAAAATGTGACATAGAGTCATGAAGCGAGTACACGCTATTGGAAAAATGGTGCTGAAAGACTTCCTCAAGGCAGGTTGCCACAAAACTTCAATTCATAAGAAACTGTATCTACAAAGTGTAATAAAGCCAAGCACAATAAAACGAGATATGTCTGTACTGGAAATCAGGGGAAATTCACCTATTTCATTCCACACTGGCCTCCCACATGCCAGCCCCTGTGCTAGGTAGCGAGGCACAGAGGTGAAGTGTTCTTAGTCTAGGTTTTGCATGGTGATAAAAATAATGCAAATTGGTATGAATTTTAAGTTATTTGCTCAAAATTTAATTTTGAAGATCTACAGAATGCTCAACATTAATCCAAATAATTTATGTACACACTAAAACATTTGCAGACCTGAGAAGGTAGCACTCAGCCCCATAAAGCAAAAGGTGACTGTGTCTGACTCCTTTTCCTCTTGGAGGTGGGGATGGAAGCAGAAATGCCCAGACCAAAGTGCCCATTCCAAAAAACAGTCTATCCAAGAAAATATTGAACCACTTTATGACTCTGTCCCCAAACGGCCAATTAAGCAAGATTCCCTAGAAATCTTTCCTAATCACACGAGGCAGCCATCAGAAAATTATGAAATCAATCATATGTATATTTAAAAAGAAATCTAAAGAAGAGAAAGTGAAATAATTCAACAAATCTATAAGAGTTGGAAATTCTATGAATATTAATATGTATAAACATAACCAGTGCAATTTTCTGGTGAGCAAATCTAGAGAATTTTAGGGTTTTGCCCAAGGTCACCCAGCTTGATAGGGGCAGAGCCCTTAGGACCAGAAGCTCTTGATCTCAGTTCCATGCTTTTTCTGCTACATCTGATTACTGGGACAAATATCAATGCATGGCACACTCATGAGAAAGGTAGAGAAGGAGTAGAAAATTGGCACTCTTTTTTGATTATGCCTATTTGCCAAGATGGAATAAAGTCTATTGTACAATTTCAGGCTGATTTTGATAACAAAGTTACACATTTCTAATTTCAAAGTTACTTTGAACATTTTAACAAAAATGTTTTTATAATATCCATATAATGAGGCATACTGTCATAATACCCATCTACATGAATCTATTAGCATGTAAATGTAAGACATAAATGGTTCAGTGTACTGTCCCTAATATCTAAAATTTTATTCCACACAGGGTAGAATGTCCAAAATGTGTCATTAGCATGATAGGTTGCTCATTGTAAATGCCTTCAAACTTTCAAATCACTCTGCCATACCTGATCGGTCATGGAAAGTCAAAAGAAGAAAAAATAATGACTGGAAATATTATGATATTTTGAAAGTGTCAGTTTCTTTGGGATTTGACTGTTTGTATTATAAATTTCTCAGGTTGGAGATTTTCTTCATTTGGCACATTTACCAGCTGCAAACTATTACATGGCTGTGTATAAACTAGCAATAAGGAAATCCCAAGCACATGGACACAAACTGATACATAGTGAGAAATTCAATAAAATATTTGTTGAATAAATGAATGAATACTTCTTATTTTCTTCACTTTCCAAATGATATCAGGCAAACTGTATTTATAAAAAATTACAATATCATTTTAAACATGTGAACTTCAAGAGCTTTCCTGAGGAGAGTAAGTTCTCTGTTTCCATTTAGTGCTTTCCCAACTCTACTTCAAAATATAACAACATTCTGTTACAATAGCATAAGTATCACTATTATATAAGTTCTGTCACACTTTGTTCTTTCAGTAGGACACCATTTTCTTCACACTACTTAAAGAAGAAAATTTTTCCCTTAAAGGAGCAAACTAGAATTTAAAACAGAGTTAGAAATAGTTCCCTGTTTTAGAGGAGCCTAATCTTTTCATAGAATGAAATAGGATTATTCTACACAGTCTTAAAATACCAACTAGGACGCCAATTACAGTCATGCACTGCATAATGACATATTGGTCAACAATAGAGCACATATAGAACAGTGATCCCATGAGATTTTGATGGAGCTGCCCTATATAGGTCTACCAGTTTTTATCTTTTGTATCATATTTTTCTGTACCTTTTCTATGTTTAGATATGTTCAGATACACAAATACTTACCATTGTTTTAAATTGCCTCCAGTATTCAGCACAGTACCATGCAGTACAGGTTTATAGCCCAGGAGCAATAGGCTATATATACCATATGGCCTAGGTATGTAGCAGGCTGTACCATCTAGGTTTGTGTAAGTACAATCTAAGACATCATACAATGACATAATCACCAAGGATGCATTCCTCATAACATAAGCAATGCATGACTGTACTTTTTATATCTTCACTACAGATGTGAAATAGAGATTTAAGTAATTTAATTTTTATAAATCTGATAGAGAAATAGTCATCAACGTTTGTTTTACTTGGATATGGCAGCCCTAGCTAGGTCAACAGTTCAGTTCAACAAACATTTCTTGAGTAACAATTATGTCCCATGATAAATTTGAAAATGAATAAAACATATTAGCTGCCCTCAGAAACAAACTCTATACTGTTCCAATGAAAATAAAATGGATATGATCATCTGTATTATAAGAATTAGTGAGACAACAGTATACCAAGTGGTGGGGTGGATATTGGGAATGGTCCACCCCAGGTGCGAGCATCATCCCTAGAGAATTTAAGAACCTAACCAAACCTTGGTCTACTTCTTATTATCATCGTGTACTAGCAATTCTGAACGATGACTCTACTGGGTTGAATAGTGTCCTCCTGAAAATTCATGTCCTATCCTGGCAATCGGGTCATCGCAGATGTAATTAGTTAAAATGGGGTCTTAATCCTATGGAAAAGGGAGGGCCCTTAATTCAGTGGTTGTTGTCTGTATTTTCTTAACGGTGTTTTACTTCTCCAAATGAGGAAGAAGAAAAGGGACAGAGATAGACACAAACAAGGACAGAATGCCATGTGACACCAGGGGCAGAGATTGGAACGATGTACCCACAAGCCAAGGAATGCCAAAGATCGCCAGCAGCCACCTGAAACTAGGAAAGAGGCACCGAACAGACTCTCCCTTGGCACCTCCTGAAGAAACCAACCCTGCTAACACCTTGATTTTGAACTTGTAGCCTCCAGAACTATGAGACAATGGAATTTCTATTGTTTTAAGCCACCCAGTGTGTTGCACTTTGTTAAGGCAGCCCTAGGAAATAAATACAGTGACCATTCCCAACACCCCACCTTCTTGGTACACCACTGATATTAATAAGATAATGTAATCATTATTACGGTACATATTGTGGCTTATAGTTAGTAGACTAATAGTCTGGAAGTGGAGGGACATGTAAACATGTATGTCAATACAGTGTGGTAAGTGCTGTAAGGGCGGTGTGCACAGGTGTCTGTGGACCGCAGGGAAGGTGGAGAGTCAGGTAAAGTTTGCAGAGCTCTGCGGAGAGTGTGTTCAGGTAAAAGCAGATGCGTTTAATTTGGCTATAACAGATAGAACACTGTGTGAAGAGGAATAAAAGAGTAGAAAGAAAGGCAAGGCTCCGCTCACTGAAGGCCTTTAGAACATGAACATTTTATGCGGTGCTTTAGACCCTTAGTCTACTGCGGACCAGTAGAATCGGCACTGCTGGAAGCTTGTTGGAAACGCAGGTACCACTCTGGGAAACACTATTGTCATCCTCTGCTACCCCAAGTGCGGTCTTGGGACCAGCAGCACCAGCAGAAGCTTGTTAGAAACCCAGCCCCACTGCAGACCCACTGAGGCAGAATCCGCATTCCAACAGAATGCCCAGGTGATTCGCTTACACGCTGACTTGAGAAGCGCCGTTCCAGGAAAGTTAGGCCTCTGCTGAGCCGTAAGAGAGGGAGTCAGTGGGTGAGAAGA
The DNA here is from genome assembly GCA_963575035.1 of Avahi laniger. Taxonomy (NCBI): domain Eukaryota; kingdom Metazoa; phylum Chordata; class Mammalia; order Primates; family Indriidae; genus Avahi; species Avahi laniger. Next base: position 6,134 of record CAUYSK010065406.1, read on the forward strand.
CGGCTGAGGTTGGGGAAGGAGGCGATACACCAGGGCCCGAGGGAGCGGCATGAGCAAAGACACTGAGGTGGGAAGCAGAGGCCAAGGTTCACAGAGCCAGGCACCGTGCTGCGTGCTCCCTACGCGCTCATCTCTGGTCTCCGTGGTCACCCTGTGTTTGCATCCCGACAGACACACGGGGTGGGGAGGTGCGTAGCCAGCCCGATGTTGCACAGGGAGTAACTGCTGGGGGCGGAGTGGGGATGGGAACCCAGCTAGGATTCCTCAGTGTCCTTCCAAGGCCCTAAGCCTTCACGCCTTTGCATAGTAAACTCCCTCTTCATGGAATATCCTTCTTTATCTGTTGAAATCTCATTTGTTCTTCCAGACCCAGCTCAAAAGTCACCTCCTCTGTGACCTCCCTGCCCCATCATTCATTGCACACTCCACACTCCTTGAGTCTCCCTAACATCTCTTTCATACCACAATGGTGGAATTTGTCATGGTCCGGCTTGTTCGATGCTTGTCTCTCCCCTCCTGATCCCCAGGTAGAGCATGATGTTTTGGGGAGCAGAGGTATTAATTAATCTCAGTCTCCCCAATTCCTAGTTTGATGCTTAATGTCTAATAAATATGAACATGGATTTATTAAAGAGGGACGTGAGCATCAACTCTGGCTGCATTTCCTTACTAGCCATGTGACCTTGAGCATATTCCTTAATCCTTTGAGCTTCAGTGTTCTCACCTATAAAATGGGGGGAATGAAGCCTAATCATAAGGGTGTGATGAAGATGAGAAGCAATGAGGGATGTAAAGATGGAAAACACAGTGCAGGACACAGGTAAATGCACAGTAAATACCTTTTAAAGGAACAGAATAAATGAGTATGGTGACCTGGTGTAAAAGCAAACAGCAACAATAAAAACTACATTTATTAAGTACCAAGCACTATTTTGGGTAGACTACATGCATTACTTCCTCATTCTTTGAATAGCACCTGTTGGTATCATTATTGTCATTTTCTTTTCATAAGTAATTAAACTGAGGCCTCTATAGGTTCAGCAGTTTTCCCAAGGTTAAGGGGAGAGCCAGATTGGGACTCCGATCCAAGCGAGTCCAAAATGTAAACTTCCTGAAAAAACTAAAGGGCAAACCATTAAGTACCTCCCTATCGGTGTAGCAGCCCATCCAAATATCATACCATTATGCTTTTAACCTCCAAAGACAGAACTGCTTTACCACATTTGCACCAAAACCTTTAAAAAATCTGAGCATTTTTAAAATCACATTGCTTAATACTAGGAAAATACAGCTTTCAGCAGTCACATGATGAGATCTGTTCTTCATGAAATACAAGCTGTGTTAATGGGAGGTGTGTTGAAGCTGTTTGTGGCTGTACAAACTAAAATAATCAGAAGCAAGCTCCCACGTTCAATGAAATGTATACAGACTGGCAAGTTCATAGGAATAACGGCTATATCCAAAACATTAGTGATATTCTTTTAATGTCAGTTACATGGAGTCTTCCTGTTTCAGTAGGTGGGTTTTTTTTGGGGGGAGGGAGGGTTCCTTTGGAGATTAGATTATAAAATTGGAAAGTGCTTTTCCTTATGGTCTGCTGTTCCCGATTCTCAGTTATAAGGGAAATGAATTTAGAAGTTTAAAAAAATCAAATTATTTATCTTAGTGTTCCCTGAAGTTTGCAAACTGCTGAGCAATGTGATGCTTTGCCCTGCATTCCCCCCATTGAGTCTATCTGGGCAAATTAATTACAAGACAATCCTTAGGAATTAAGTGTATTTTAAGTTCAGAGGCATCTGCTTAGAGACTTCTAATGCCGCTAAATAGTCCCTTTGGAAATGCACTCGTTAGTATGAGTGGTATAATTTTCATTTCCGCTGGCACCGTGGCATATGACTTCTTCAGTTTCAGCTACCCTCTGATTGACCTGTCAAGGGCATAAACCACTCTGAAGATGTTCCAGCACCGTTTGTGCTTCTCCAGTAGGTGTAAGGGACCGGATTGATTTGTTCCATGCAAAGGAATAATTTAGAAGACAATTTTCCTTGGTTTTAATGTGATACGTTGTTTGTATAAACACACACACACACACATACACTCAGTCTGAACTTACAATAAGCATACTGGGCAATAGAACAAAACAAATAAACATTTTCTCAGATGACAGATATTCCCTATGTGCTGAGGACATGAATTAGGGAAAAGAAATCTGTGGTATGATTAATCCATTACGTAAACTGAAAATGTATATTAAACTGAATGCCAATAAGATGTTGGCAGGGCATGGGGGGCAGGGGTTGTATGGAACACAAAGAAATGAAATTTACGTTTTGGAATTTTTTTCCTCCTCTCTAAAATGAAAACGTGGTGAGTTCTATCACCTGATTTCCCTGAAGCTGCTATGTTCTGGTTTGGAAGAATTCTGAATCCGGGTTAAGAGAGCTGCTCTTTCCCAGGCTCAACACAAGCAGAAACAGAGCAGGCCAGTTCTCCATTATTCCATCAGTTATAAACAACAGGGCACCGAGCGGGCATCCTCCAGAAGGACGCAGAAGGGCCACTCACCATCCATCCACCCTGTCAACAGATCTAATTTGAAAAGATCAGGTGTAGAGAAAAAAAAATCAGCTCCTTGAATAAAATGGAGGCCAAAAACTTGCCTTAAATAATTAGAATTTTCATATGCACATAGAGCTGACATTCAGCTACTTCCAGAAGCACAGGTGACCCCGTGGCATACCACCAGGCCAATCACTTCCTGAAAATGATAATAAAGGGACATTTACACAGTGCTTTATTAGTGCTTATAAAACATGTTTATACATGTAATGTCATTTGATTCTTATAACAATCTGATGCCAAAGTCTACATATGAAATATATTAGGAACACAGGTTTTGGAGTCCAGCCAATTAGGTTAAAATCCTAGTCCCTCAACATACTAACTCAATCACTGTGGGAACTTAGTTATCCTCTCTGATGCTATAATAGGAAGAAATGAGATCATTGGGGAAAACATTTTCTCAGTGCTTGGCACTTGGTGTGCTCACAATAACAGGTAGTAGTTATCATTATTATTATCAACTATACTATGTTGCCTGTTTCAATGATTTCAATAACTCATTCTTTTCCAATCCAAAAATGTGTTTCTTCAAATGTGGCTTGAAAACAAGCTTCTGAACCTTCTTAAGTAAACATAAGAATCCATTGAATGAACAAATTAATGAATAGAAGGAACTCTTGCTCAGAATCACTCAGAAAAAGAATAATGTGTTGGGAAGTATAATATTCACTCAGCAAACATTTACGTCTGAATTCAGTATGGACCAGGAGCTAGGCATAGGCCAGTGCATCTAACCTTCATAGCAATCCTATGAGGCTAGTGTTGTCCTCTTTCACAGATTACAAAACTAATTGATCCAACAATTTAATTAACTTACATAGAAATGCACAGCTACTATGTGACAAAGCCTGGAGTTGAAACCAGGTCTTTGGATTCTGGGTCCAGTGCGCATTCTTGACACATTGGCCTCTTGACCCATCACAGGACAGACAAATAAATACTGCCCATATAAGCAGGCTCCATAGGGTGAGACACAGTTTCTTTCTAAGTCTAATCCATGTGGCTATTCAGCATGATTCTTAGATACATATGGCAGTGTCATATCTGATAATACAAATGTTAATACAATTAATAAGCCTTTATCTACAATACGGCCCAAATCATGGCTTGCGATGGAAAGCAAGTAAAGAATGGAAGTGGGCCCTGCAATGATCCCCACCTCTCACATTCTCACTCTTCAATACCAACCACTCCCCATGGCTTAATAACTTAGAGAAAAATGAGGAAAGAGGACTTGACAAGAAAAAAGAAAGAAAGTTAGAAAAGAACATACCTTTCACCCACTCGGAACTGAGAACATGTAATGAAAGCCTTCCAGAAGAGAATGGATCCACTGCTCACCAATTCCAGCTCTGACTCAGACCTCTTGGATTAGTTTTGGGAAGAGAGACTGACAACCAATATAATTCCAGAACCCACAAATTCAGGTTCAATAAACAGATTTTTGCCCTCTTAATTATGGAAAAACTGCATCTGGTAGACCTAGACAAGATTGGCCAGAAATCCCTTAAGGTCAAGGAATATGTCTAAGTTTTCTTTGCATTAATCAATTACCACAGGTCCTGGAAAATTATACTTAGATAAATTTTAATGAATGATTGTCAAAAATCTATCAGTTTCTGCAAGATTATGGTTTAAAAACAATCCAATCATACTAATTTAATGTCCTCCTAAACAGATCTATTATACTGAGGAAAAATTACAGCTATAATACATCTTATGTTTATCAAGCTCTTGCAATTAGTGCCTTCTGACATTGTTGTCAAAAATTCAAAAAAATTAATCACCATCCAGATGAGCACGATTGTCGAGTTCTTTGCAAGCAAAAGAAAGTCGTTTTGATTAACCTTAACAGAAAAAGAATACACTGGAAAGATACAGCATATAGAGACTCTACTGAATGGCTGACTAAGCAGGTTTAGGACAGGAAGGGCAGTTCCAAGAGTCTCTGGAGCAACCTGCCTCTCAAATGAGTGAATGTCAACCATTTTTCCTGCCCTTACAACACTGCTCAAGATTCAGAGTCCCACGAGAAAGAGATTGATTGCCCTAATCCAGGTCATGGGCATACCCCTTGGCTGGGGAATAAAAAAGAATCTTGATTTACATCCCATCAACACTATGCACAATGGAGGAGGGGTAGCACCCAAAAGAGATAGGGGGTGCCTTTATTTAAAAAGGGAATGCCATGAAGCTGAAAACCCACAAATGTCCACTACAGTGGATGAAGCAGGAGGTAAAGGAATTAACATTTCTTGAGCACTTGTATATACAAAGCACATAGTGTGTGAATTACTTTATACCTATATCTCATTTGATCCTCAGTCATTCTGAAAGATGGTCATTTTATCCTCATTTTACAGATGAAGAAATTGACACTCGGAGAGATTAAATGACTTTCCCAGCACCACCCTTCTAATAAGCATTGGAGCGAATATTTGGACTGAGGTTTATCTGAGATCTGCATTATACTCTGTGTATCAAGCTTAAAGAACAGTGAATCATGAGTTGTCATCAGCTCTGAGGGTATACCCTGAATGGGGTTCTAGAAAGGCTGATTCATACAGGAGAAAATTTAATGCTTTCTTTACTAACTTAGTTGGTGAAATAAAGTACATTTGAAAGGTGTAGTTATGGGAAGAGCACAGGACTGAGAATGGGAGAATAGAGTTCATGTCCTGGCTTGCATAACTCTGGGTAAGTATCTGAGACATGGGTTCTTCAGCTGAAAACGGAGGATAATAATGTCTAGTGACTACCTCACAGGAGATGGCTAAAGCACAGGATTTGGTATTTCTACCAAGTTTCTTAACCTTTCTAAGCTTCATTTTTTTCATGCAAAATCAGGATAATATATTATAGGATTATAAGAATTAAATGAGATAGTATAGATAGATCTTGAACACAAATTAAGTGCACAATAAGTATTATTTCCTTTTCACCTCACATAATTCTCATGAGGATCAGAAAAGATAATGTATGTGAAAATGTTTTAAAAGCTGTGACATGATATAAAAATGTTAGTATTTATAACCCAAACTGCTAATAACATCAAGTTTGGTACGAAAATTTAAAAACCAAACCACAATTTTTCAATGAGTTGAAAGTGATAGGATGGATATTCATTGGAGAAAATTAATATTTGGTAGAGAAAAATATGGAGTGTGGCTGAGAGTGGCTGGCTGTTCACTAAACCCATTTCTTCTTCCTCTTGGGTACATAGCTAAATAGCTAAATAAAAATTTCCAGCCTTTCTTATAGTCAGGTGTGGCCATGTGATCAAGACCAGCAAATGAATATGGGCATAAATTCTGTCCATAAAAATGTCCCCCAGCAAATTTGGAAATCATGTATTCATATTGCAGAGCCACAAGGTGGAAGGAGTCTGGGTCTCTAAATCCCGCTTGGAGGAAACTGACTGCTGATCAAAAACATAAGCAAAAAATAAACATCTACTGCAGTAAACTACTGACTTGTGGCATTTATATATTTTGGCATACATATATACATACAAAAAAAATTTAACATTTTATGTACATATATTTAACACATATGTAACGTTACAGCCGACATTACATTAACTTCAGATTTCTCAACCTCAGCACTATTAACATTTTGGGCCAGATATTTTTTTGTTGTGGGGAGCTGTCCTATGCATTGTAGGAACCTGTCCTCTACACCACTAGAAGCCAGTAGCACCCCCTCACCTCTGTTGCAATCAAAAATGTCTCCAGACATTGCCAAATGTCCCCTGAGGGAAATAATTGCCCATGGTTGAGAACCATTGCCTTAACAGAACTTGGGAATTAATTCACTTAAAAAAAAATCTTCACAAGGCCGAGGTAGAAGGAAGGACTTTTCCCAAAAGTAGTAGTAAAACAGCTAAGGATCTCAGCCTAGCAGACTATAGTTTAAAATTGTGTCCATGAGCAAATTTGTTGAATTGAATTCCAAGGATTAAAATTCCTAAATGAGATAATTTCCCAAACCTGCTGGTGCTCTGTGATTGAATTAGACACACCATAATCAAAGACAGCACCTGGCACTTCTGGCTACTCTGAGGTCCTCAACTCCTGCAATACTATTTCTTGAGATATTTTTATTCCTGTTTTTGGCAAAGGCCCTATAAGAGAAGCGTCTTGGTCTTTCATCAGAGTTATATTCTCCTGCTTGTCCTCAGTGTATAGGAATATAATGATCTCATAGTCTTGATGATTTAACATAAAAATCCTCCCACTGCACAGCTTCCAGAAATGATTTTGATGGAGTAAAAGCCAAGTAGCAATATATAACCACTTTCTCTTAAACATTTTATTCATCATTCTAAAAAAACTCATAATGCAAAATTTTTCAACTTATAAAATGCCCACAAGATAAAATTATTTTTCATTTTCTTTCTTTTTTTTCTTCTTTCAAAAGATTTCTTTTGTGAATCACTGTGCTAAAAACATATTAGAGGGTCCACAAATGTCTGCTGACCAGATTTAATCTCGGCATTATTCTATTGCAAATCAAAGAGATGTGCTAATTTATTTGAGTAGGCATTTCCTTCTTAACTTTGATGAGTACAGCGCATTCACATAAAAATACAAACATACTTTAAGAAGGGATATCCTTCCCTTTTTCTTGGTTTTCACAGCAACATCTATGAAGCCATATCCAACAATAATATAGGTATACTGAAAGCTGCAAGAGCAGAAAAAGTCATGTTTTCAATGAACAAAATCATGAATTTGATGGAAACTTGGAGTTTTCTGTGAAATTTAGATTGTCATCTTTTCCTTTTAATAAACCTTCAAATTCATAAATGCTATTCATAATGATTCATTTTGATTGTTTTTTCATTTTTATATATTTTAAACATCTTTTTTGAAAGAGTATAATAAGTTCAGGACTGGGATAGGAGGCAGAGATGTGTGAAATTTTGAATTTATTAAGATGTGAATACTGTTACCTCAATTTTTATTTCTAAAAAAAAATACCATATAAGACATAATTTAAAATGAGGGCATCTCAAAACCGAGTATGTGTAATATTTCTATACCGGCAATTTAACTATTAATTTGCGTTTTGGAACCATTCCTCTCCTTCCAACAGCAAAGACATATGAACTGGCTCTGTCTCATTTCTACTTTTCAAGGAAGAACGCACCAAACTGGGAAGAGGGCACTTTTTGGGCACGTGTTTTGGTCTAAAGAGAATTACTAGTATTAACCAGTTAAAGCTCCTGGGAAATTGAAGTACCACTACTGGCTACCATCTATAGGCAAAAGCCCCTAAACTTCCCATACAACCATTGCCTGGCACTGCAGGCAACCTCGCAGTAGATAAATGGAGCTACTCTTGAGTCCCCTTAGTTATCATTACATTATATTATGATTTTAGTTAGGCGATTCTGCGCATACACTGGAAATATATATGTACAGTAAATCTCTTTCTATAGCTGCATTAATATTCTGCATGTATATGATAAGCAATAGCACATTATTCATTTTCAAATCCGTGCTCATTCTTGTGCATTTGCGCCAAAGCACAGAAAGCCCGTGAGTAATACTTCAAGGAAAAGTTAGCAGAAGCTCCTCCCATTCACTTTCACGTCGAATGGGAGGAGGGACCATCTCTAAGAACTCAAATTACCTCTTTGTTTTGTTCATTGGAATCCGGAGGAAAATGCACACCAACTTGCCAGGCTGCACATTTTGCTGTAGCTCTGATGGAAGTAATAAGTCCAGAGCCTCCTGCCTAGGAAGAGCTTTTCCAGCTGGAATTTGGGGATCGACAAAAAAAGTTCTTCCCCTGAAAGATGGATTAAATTGATCATTTTTTCCTAGACATAGTGCACTTCAGGCTCATTTTGCTTTGTAATTAAGAAGAAAGCCAGAAACATCATTTACACATTAAGAATTTAATAGATATATTTTTCTAGCTTTATGCATTAGCACAGGACAGCCCATTAATGAAATAAGTCTTCCTTCAGGGTCAATTTAGATGGCTGTAATCTTCTGCAAATATATTGCAAATGAGGATCATTTAATGATCTTAAAACTAACTGCCAGGAGAGGATTGTTATAACTCTCCAGACAACAAAAAGAGTCTTGGCATGGCGTGCAATATCCCTTCTTTAATTTAACAAATGTTTAATTTCTGGCCACTATGTTAAAAAAAGTGCAAATATTATCTTCTGTTTGGGTTAGTCTCTGGTTTGCTAACCTGGGAGGTTAATTCTGATTATAAAAAAACACAGTGCTGCATTAAATGATCAATTAGCGGATAACAGGTTTGTACTGATAAAATACATCCTTTGCATTGTTGACATGACCATGAGTGTCAACCTCTGCTAAGCTCCCGTTGGTCTAGTCCAGCTCATCTTTTTCTGCAGATGTTCTTTGCCCGACTTCACTAGCCCATATATATTGATATCCACTGTTAAAACAATATTTAACATGTATTTATCATTCAAACATTAAAAAAATTTTTTCATATGTGTGCTCTTACTTGTTCCTGAAAACAATATCAGGTGGCAGGTGTTGAGCATGTCATTTTCCCTTTTATGACAACCAAGAAATCTGAGGTTCAAAGAGACTAAATGCTGGGCTCAAACTCACACTGTTCCACTTCCTTTACCTCTAGCAAGTAAGAACTAAAATTCAGATCTTCTGACTCTTGATCCAGTGTCCATTCGTGTCAACCTGTAACCCCTCACCTTAGTAAAACACTTATCTAAAAGCTGTAGAAGCCTGGAGGGAAGATTTGGTACAAAGTCTCCATGCTCCCAGAGAATGTACAGTCTCAGAGAAACAAAACATCATCCCCTAAAAATATAGCAGAGGTACGTGTGTGTGTGGTGATTATCAAAGGAATGGAGAACATAGTCTTAAGAAGTTCATGGAAAAAAAAGTATTATATTAATAGGATATAGAAGTCAGAGAAGATTTCTTGGAAGACGTAGACTTCAAAGAAGGGCAATAATTATGTTGTAGAAGAGAAAATGGTCTGGCAAGAGGCAACACATAGGAACACAGGACTATGAAGTCAGATAGACCTGGGCTCATGTCCTGGCTCTGCCATTTATTAACTGTGTGCCTCTGATCAAGCTACTTAATTTCTCTAAGCCTCAATTCCTTATCTGTAAAATGGGCATAGTTATTAACACCTGCCTCACAGAGTTGTTAATAATACTCTAGATAATGTACGTAAAGTGCTTTGTATAGTGGCTGGTATAGAATCCGTGTTCATTCCTAGAATAGCTTAAGCAAAGGAACAGAGATGAGATATAAGATGGACTGCCAAAAAATAGTGATAAAATTAATCAGGCTTGAGCAAATTTTTGTAAAAAAGAATAATGAGAAAATATTAGAAAAAATTCAGATTAGATTATGGGGTCCCCTGAGTGCCAAGATAACAAATTTTGCCCACTGGTTTTCTATTTCTGTTTGCAATTCAGAATACTTTCCGGAAACAAAATCTTATTGTCAATATATACAAAAGATACAAGTAGAACTGCTCTGGTTGGAGCTGGTGTGGCGAATCCAGTGCCCTAGGTGCTCAGCACTCCCCCCACCATCCACAGCATCCCTTGGAAGGAAACCCGGGCTGGAAACCATTTTGAGGACAGGAAGCTATGGCGGTCTTCCGCTCAGGGTAGTGGTACAAAGAACATTTAGCTGGCAGCAGTAGCAGATTGCAGTAGAGGACAGAAATGCGAATGACTACCTAGCAACCTGTTGTAGTTGTCAGGTGATAAGCGTTTGGAATGGAATAGAGCAGTGGCAGTGAGAACAGGCAGAGAGGGACAGGTGCCAAAGACATTACAAAGACAACTTGATAGGTCTCTGTGAGTTGGCTGGCTGGGGCAGGATGAGGGAGAAAGAATCAAAGGTGATTCATGGGCTATAGACTCGGGCAACCATCGATGGACTCCTTGGTGCCACTCTTCAATCTCCAAAGAAATCTTGTTAAACTCTCTTATATGGTAATGATGGCTAAGGCCATTATTTGTGACTTCACACAGTTCTGAGTAGTTTAGGATAACAATACCTAAGTTTATTGTTTGGGATGATAATGGATATTAATTGATAGGGGATAGAATGAGGAGTGAGGTTCCTGGTCAACAAGTTTAGAAAACACTGAGTTGAATAAAGTTAAATAGACTTTACCCAGACTTCTGATTCTTCAATATGCTGCTGTCATTTTGAACTCTTATGCAAAAGATGGAATAAGCAGATTGTCCCAAACTTATTTGACCAAGAACCCATTTTTAAGAAACATTTTTATAGGATTAATATTTCTTGGAACCCATTTTGGGATATGCTGCTCTGTGGGAGCCAACAAAGGACCCTAGAACTAAAATTCATTCCAATTATCACTTATTGGAAATATACTATGTGTCAGGCATAAGACTTCTGCCTTCAAAGAACTCAGGCTAGTGGGGGAGGCTCACATATAACCCACATTATATACCCACAATATTTACAAAAAGGATGATGCATTTTGGGAACAGCAAGTGATTCATGTGGCTACCAATAAGCACACTGCCTGCGTAAAGAGAGTGGCAGGTGCGGAGCCGGTGGCAAGGCTGGAAAGGAGGTAATAGGCATCGTTATTGCTGTTATTAGCTGCCGTCTATTGAGTGCATGCTATGTGCTAAGCATCATGCTAAGTATCTTACATACATTACATCAATAAATCTTCCCTGCAATCCCATAAGGTAGGAACTATTATTATCCACGTTTTACAGATGCAAAAACAGAGGCCTAGAGAGGCTATGTAACTTACCCAAGGTCTCGAGTGCTATGTAAATGGCAAAGTCCAAACAACTCCAGACGTTCAAAGCCCAGGGTCTGCATGCTTAACCATTGTGAGACATTGGCTCCTTAAACCTTAACTGTTTTAAGGAGTTTGGACTCTATCGCGAAAGCCTTGAGGAGGCTTGGAAGGTTCTACATCTCTTCCCCTCCTTTGACAAATCCCTGAAAACACTTTGAGTCAGACCCGTACACAAAACGGAAGAAAATTACAATTGCTAAACCACCAAACCACATCTGCCTTGCAGGAATCCTTATGAATCATAGCCTCCCAATCGCCTGGGGATTTTCAAATGAAAGGCCCTCATGTGTCTGCAAGTTACTGTCCTGCTGGGTTACCTTCGTCCGTAACTGTTTCTCAGAATTGCATTGCTGCACCATGAGAATTTTGCTTTATTTTACCTTCTTCAGAGAATCCGCAGCTCTACCTTCTGCCTGTTGTGTGGGTTTACTGAGGGCTAACTTTCAAAGTCATGCGTTCCGCGGTAAGTGTATTTTGAACCATGCAGCATCACATTAAAAAGAAATGGCAGTCATTCCGCCCTGGAAACTGTTCCCTAGCATGACATTACTTTAATTCACTGGCTCCTTGTAATCAAGATCTAATAAACAGCACCTTTAAATAAGTCCTACACACAGCCTGCATTGTTACAATCAATTGAACTACTTAAAAAAGAAAACCTCTGAGGCTATCTGGAGGCATTCTGTGCTTCCCTCTGTTTTATGGCACAACCTTAGACACGACGTGTAAAAAGGTCAAGACAGCATGTAGGCTTTTGCATTAAACAGCAGAACATTAATTAGTTTTAGTGACAATGGGGTTCTGTTAGTGTGTTCTAATATTTTGATGCTTAATTTTGTTTGAAACCTCCAGCTATAATACACAAAAGCTCTTCTATCTCCCAGTTTGTCTTATGGCTTGATTCTTCAAGCCCATCATCTGCTCGAACTAAGCATGTATATTTTCTGTTTCTATATTTTCAATAAAAAATCTGTTCTAAAATTTAATTTCAATATTGTGGAACCCAATATTTCCATGTGGAACCTTAATATTTCTCTATTAGTTTCAACCATGTTTTCAAATCTCAAATGTAAATTGTGTTAAAAAATTACCATCAATGGGTTTTAATATTTATGCAGGTTAACTATCCAGAGCAAGTATACTTTGTTATAAAATATCAAACATTAACTGCTGATGTTAACGTTTTTTTGAAAATGGATTTCCACATTTCTGAATTCTATTTTAAATTAGTAGGAGAAATAACACAGTTCTTCGGAACCAAAGGGTTATTTTTTCTATTTTTCCATCAATACGCTCTTATGTATATTCCTACTATTTTTCTATAATGTAGATAAATTCCTAAAACATTCTCCAGGAGAAAGAACTGCAACTGAAGAAAATAACATTATTTGACACTTTATTAACAAACTGATATCTCTTCAAAATACCAATAACTGTAAGTAATTATAGTATAGTACAGTATACCTTTCTATAAAATAAATGACAAATAGGATGAATTTTTCTCAGCTAAGTTAGGAATTGCCAATTCTGTGTACAAGACAGATTTATGCCACTTTTGGTATCATTTACTGGTTTCTAAAAATCAGTTTGAGGTCATAAGCCTACATTGGTCACCATCTTTTCAAGAGGTTATTGGGCTAATGCTTTAATAATATCTTCTGATGCTGTTCTCCCAAGGGATTAAAAGCAATCAAATCCGTAGGTGGGAAAAAAAAATTCACATTCTTCTTTGTTCCCCCTAGCTGACTTGGCTATGTTCTACAGAAGCTGAACTTTCATTAAAAGAAAATAAAGTTTCTAGCCCTTCATCTTGTAAAGATAGCGTCTTTATACCGTAAATCAATACACTGCTGTTTGGTTTTGCTCTCCAGCTAGACAGACCCAAACAATATAGCATCCAGGGAAGTGGGAGTGTCCCCTCCAAGCCATTTGTCTTAATGGAGTGCCCACGTCAAAACTGACTTCTTACTGCTTCCATGACGCCAATTTAATTGTGATCAAGCCAGACCTAAAGACACAAATCCAATCATAAAGCCAATTCTTTATAACCAAAATGGGATATATATGGATGTGCTTTAAACTGCTTACCATGTGCTAGGCACTGTACTAAACACATAAATGCATTACCTTATTTCATCCTATTAGATATTGTTTCTAATCTTCATTTTATAGAGAAGAAACCTGAAACTCAGAGAGGTTAAGTAACTTGTTTAAGGACACAGAGCATATTAGGTGGAGCAGCTGGTACTCTGACCCAAATCTGTCCAATCTCAAATTTTAGTCTCTTAACCACAATATTATGTCATCTATCAAAAGCAATAACTTAATTCTGCTTTCATTTATAATCTGTACTATTTCTATACATTTCCAGGAATTTGCCCCACAATGAATATTATTTGAGCAGTTAAAATGATATTTTCTGGTCCATATACTTTTGGTACTCAATGGAAGTGACATTCAAATGTTGCTGATTGATTGATTGATTTTGAGACAGGGTCTCTCTCTGTCACCCAGACTGGAGTGCAGTGGTGTGATCACAGCTCACTGCAGCCTGGAACTTCTGGGCTCAAGCGAGCCTCTCGCCTCAGCCTCCCGAGTAGCTGGGACTATATGTGTGCACCACCACACCCGGCTAATTTTGGTTTTGTATTTTTTTCTGTAGATAAAAGGTCTCACTCTGTTGCCCAGGCTGGTCTTGAACTCCTGGCCTCCAGTGATCCTCCTTCCTCGGCCTCCCAAAGTGCAGGGATTACAGGTGTGAGCCACCATGCCTGCTGATATTCAAATCTTAAGACATCTTTACTTCAAGGACTAGGGAAAAACACACAAGGTATAGCGTCAGACTAGCTGTGTAATTTGGTCAAGTTTCTTAAGCTCTCTGAGCCTTACTTTCTCATCTGTAAAATGGAGATAACAATAGCTACTTTCCAGGATCATTGTTAGGATTAAAGCTAATAATTTACCAAACAGGAACTCCATGCCAGACACTGTGCAACATCTTTACTTATATTATCTCGTTTCTATAATCTTTGTCAATCAAATATTTTTTAAAGACCAAATATGTTGTCACATTTAGTTTTCACAGTGATCCTCTCTGGATTTACTTAACATGACACATATTCATCCATTCATTCAAAAAAAATGTGCCATCCGCTGGGTGCTAGGGACACAGCATTGTTCATAAGATCAGCATGGCCACTGTCTCCTTGAATGGAAATCATTAACATCGATGGTAGTAGAACTTTGGGGCTTCCGCTTTTCTTAGGTTTTAGGTGGGGGTGGGGAGCCTCAGTTTACAAACTGAAGTTAAGGATTCTTTATTTGGCCTGGTATCCTTTAAAAAACTTGTGGTACAGAGTGAGGTTGTGTTGTGAGAGTATTGTACTTAAGTTATGATTATGGCCTGAGGCCTTTTACATACAACAAGCAATACTTCTTGATAAAAGTCTTTCCTATTAGCTAGGCTTGAGTGGATTTCTTTCTGTTCCTCAAACACACATCCTATCCCACCCCCCAGATATGTTAATTGTATATTCCGTCTGAAATTCCTTCCCCTCCTTCTCAATTTTCCAGGTCTACCCATTGTTATTCATTAATTCATTCAACAAACATTTATTTAGTACCTATTGTCTGCTAGGAACTGTTGTGGGTGCTTAGGATTAAGAAGAAAAAAAAAAAAAAACTTAACCCCATGGAGCTTACATTTTAGTGTGATAATTAACCATTCATTACACTTGTAGAACAGAGCAAAGCATTCTGAGCATGGACTGAGGGCAGGAATGGTGAATGGTCATAAGGTTTCAAACAGAGGACTAGTAATACAGGTGTCCTGTCTGAATCCCTCTTCTCCAGTGAGGCCATACCTCTGGTTTCCGAATAGCAATAACCTTGTGAAGTGGGTAAGTGGACTAAGTCATCCCAATGTGGGCTACAGCAAGAATAAGGGAAAAATAGGCCGGGCACGGTGGCTCACGCCTGTAATCCTAGCACTCTGGGAGGCCGATGCGGGTGGATCGTTTGAGCTCAGGAGTTCGAGACCAGCCTGAGCAAGAGTGAGACCCCGTCTCCACTAAAAAAAATAGAAAGAAATTATCTGGACAACTAAAAATATACAGAAAAAAAAATTTAGCCAGGCATGGTGGTGCATGCCTGTAGTCCCAGCTACTTGGGAGGCTGAGGCAGGAGGATCGCTTGAGCCCAGGAGTTTGAGGTTGCTGTGAGCTACTCTGGCACCACTGCACTCTAGCCCGGGTGACAAAGCAAGATCCTGTCTCAAAAAAAAAAAAAAGAGGCAGCGATACCAGCCTTTGGGGCGAACCCCAGATAGACCATCACAGGGAGGACGTGTGGACAGAGAGCCCTGCCTGCTCTGCTCCGAATGCTGCCTGCTCTTAGGCCTTTGTTCAAGCTGATCCCCAGAATATGTCTGTCGCTTGGCTGTGCTGACCGTGACCGACTAGCCGGACTCATCCCGGGTGGCAGCTCCTCCTGGAGGCCGTCCCCAAGCTCCTCCAAGGGCCCCATCTGCACTGCGGCCCCTGCACATGGATGTCCCCATCGCCTTCCTTACTCAGCTGCGTCTCTTCAGGCTGTGGACCTCATTGTCGCCTCGAGTGCCTGGCACCCAGCGGGCACTCAGGGAACAATGGCTGAATGAACGAATGAGTGAATGAATGAATGAACAAATGTGGTCGAGTGCTAGTTGCTCAAACTGTGCTCCTATGGTCACTGCAGCTCTTCACTGAGGT
>CAUYSK010065407.1:0-48046 GCA_963575035.1 Avahi laniger
AAAAAAAAAAAAAAAAAAGGAAAGAAAGAATAAAAGAAGTAAGCAACTTACCAGTGGGGTAATACATCAAGTAGAACTGATGCATTTTAGAACCATGTCTTCAGATTGATCAAGGGCATCAAATTATTTAAAGTCTATGTCCACTGCGGATGATCAAAAAAAAGAGGTTACACATACCTGCAAAAACTATACATAAAAGTATAAGAAAGATTCTTTCTAATGTTTTTAATGCTAACCTTCATAGGAATCAGGCCTCTTGGGAAATATGGCACTTTAGTGTGAATGCTTTAGGTGCAGAGTTCTGTGAGCTGGGCAGGCAATGTGAAATATGATGAGGTTTACTTTTAGCTAGAGCTCTACTGAGACTTAGAATGAGTCTGAAATGAGGTTTCCAATGGTGAAATATAAATGTCTAATTTACTGTTCTACTTAATCCCGAACTTTTTCCATAAGTCGTTATCCCCCATTCTTCTTTATTAAGACAGTGCAAGGATGAAAGACAAATTAGTGAAACCATGATCTAAGAACTTGTTTGAAGTATCACTGATTATACCATTTTTTAATTCAAATGACTTTCATGTCTAAAATCTAGAACTTAAAAATAATTCTTGATTTTTTGAAGCTTTTCAAAATTATTTGCATAGTTACTAATAACTTGAATTTATTCTTATAGACATACAAAAAATAAAGATTTTATGAGTATTTACCAAGGGTAGGTCATGTTTTCCCTATTATGAAGAAATTTTTGTAATTATTAAAGTCTCCTTTTTGCTATTACAACTTTTGTCATTGCCTTCTCCTTTAGTGTTCAAAATAGGCAGTGGCTTTCAAAAGAAGCTAAATCAAATTTTCTCATTTTCTTAAAGGCTAATGAAAGACATTGTCAAATAGGAATAATCAGATGAGCTATGACAATTTAATCTAAGAAAAAAATGTTAGTTTCTCAATAGATACACACCAAGAACTGTTTGCAAGCAAGTTTACAAAACTAAATGAAATCGAAGTTATTCATAAGCTTATATTAAATACAAAAGTATACATGTGGGGCAGATTACTTATAAAAAGTGTTTCTAGAGTTCAGGACTTTTTCTTTATGTATTTTATAGCATATTGTACAGACTTAATTTAGAGTACATTTAAAGCTAATATATCATCACATGTTTATCTTCCCATTGCCTCTAACATAAGGGGAGCTCATTAAAGTAGCATTCATTGCCTGTTATATCTTAGATTCTAAATACCTTGGTGTTAAAATGAAACTGCCCAAATTGAAATATATGTGCTATGACTTCTTTCTCAAAATATATTGTGAACTCCTTGAAGGTAGGAATGTTGATCCCTTTTTTCTACAACTTTCAGTGCCTAGCACATAGTCAATTGATCAGCACATCCTAAGGATATTCTAACCGTTGTTACTAACCATGGGTTCTGACTCAGATTATAGACATATTTTCTTTGGATCATGTAATAACTTTTAAAAACTAGAATTTGGTGCCAAAACTTTTAACGTTAGAAGATTTCATATTTTTTAAACAAATCTAGATTTTTTGCTTTATCCTGAAAAATTGGTAGGTCCAGCCATAAAGCACCCACATTCATACACACCAGCCTCCACTGAAGGTGTTCTAGGTTAGCCGTGGCAAACACACTAACTTAGCGTAATATACTACCAGGTTCTTGTGCTTATTTGCTTTACCTCCCTGGATCCTACGGGAATTTGAGTTTTCTATTTTTCTCCTATCTAAATGTTGTTTGTCATGATGTGTTCCAATATACTAGTCTCTGTGGATGTTCTAAGGAAAAAAAAATTATTTTAGGCTATTAAATTAAAAAAAAAACTTGACTAAGCTAGTTCACCCAATTTTTTTCAAACACTGTTGGCTCAAGAGCCCTTTAAATATACCTAACAGACATGTAAGGATATGTAAGGAACTGACAATCTATCGTACATATTATATATTTATATCAGTAATTTAAATGTTCCCCACCCCTCACCCACTGAATTATAGTCCCATCTATGAATAATAACACATCTTTCTCTCTTTTTATTAATATATTCTCCAAAATACGAAACTGTCTGTGAAATATCTTTTGCCACAAAGGTTTTTAGTTCTCATCACATGCAGTAATAACGATATGTGAGACTGGCAAGGGGGTGGGTGGGGTAGGGAGTCCTGTATAAGAACAGGGTTATTTTGTACTTGAAATGGAGAAGCTGTGTCATCATTTCCAGAGACCCCTGGAAGTCTGGTACTGATCCTTGGTGGAAAAAAAGATGAGGTAGAGATACACCAGCTAGTGATTTATAATATCCATTTTAAAGCTTGAAATTCCCTAGAGAGATCCTCTACTAGCTTGTCTACATTTTGGGGAGATGTATAAATGTTTTATACTTGATTTAATTGGTTATTCAGCCTGTCTTTAGCTGTGTGATCCGTGGGACAAAAAGACTGTTCTGCCATTGTATGTGTGTGCTCCCTTGAAACTGAGCTACCTTGCACAGATCCTGGTGTTTCATAATCTGAATTGGAAGCAAATCCTGTGAGGCTGAGAAGGATCTTGAAGGACTGCACCTGAAGTTTCAGACCTCTCTGGCCTGCTCTTTCTTTCTCCTGGGATGTGTACATTTTACTTTTCTTAAAGCCTATGGAGTCTTGTGGGTCCTTTCAATTAACTGGCCCAGTGTAATTGATGCAGGTCCAGTTAAAACATGTAAGACGTCACTCTATTTTTTGTAGATACATAAAAAAGGAAAGTAACTCTACCTCATTTTACAGATAGAGAAGCTAAACCAGAGAAGTTACATGGCTTATTCAGTATCCTACAGCAAATTCCAAATTGCTGCTTTATCTAAAAAATTGTATAGAGGAATTTTCATTGAGTTAAGAACCATAAGAATTGAGTTTTCATTTCAGCTCTGGTATAAGCAAGCAATACCACCAGAAACAAATTGTTTAATCATCATATTCCTCATATGGTAAATTGAAGTAATGAATTGGCTGTGTCTGTCTCAGTGTGATTGAGAAAAATAGGAAATTTTCACAATAGACAGGCAGCTGTCTCTCTCTATAGATGACAGATGGGAGAAATTATTCAGAATCACATGATGAAAACTCAAAACTTTACAGGATAAAGTACATAACTCCTAATGAGAAGAATGGATGTTTGTGTGTGTGTGAGGGGTGGGGAGGAGGGCAAGAGAAAGAGAGAGAAAGAGGGAAATTTCAGAAGTGGAATATGTGACTATGGAAAAGGAGATGAAAGAATTTTATAAATGTAATAAAAGAGATGAGAAAAAAGGAGTATTTCACCAGAAAATAAAGGCAATATTTATTGATATTTTCAATTATTTTTTTGAAAAAGGGTAAAGAAGATCATAAACTAAGAAGTTAGAATAAACAAATTGAGAGGACCAAATTAGAAGTTACAAATAATCTGAAGATTTTTCTTTTCTAGGAAATTTAAGAAAAAAATTTAAAAACAACAACGAAGATATGTCAGAAAAAGAAACATAATCTGAAGTGAAAGAAGGATTCAGAAGCAGATATTATCACAGAAATGAGGATCATTGAACTATTGAAAGTAACTTAGTAATTTTGAATTAATTAATACTGTTTTCAATAGCATGAGAGACAGAAGTGAATTAACTGAACAATACAAATGAAAACCATAAATGAACAATACAAAGAACATTTTATATGTATATACATGTATAAAATGTATATGTACGTATCTCTTTCCATAAATGTAGAAACAGTAGAGAGACAGAGAAAATAGAAGAAAATTCAGGCAATTTTCATTCTCCTGGATGAACTCAAAAGAAAATATATTTATTTTACAGAGTTCTTGCTATAAAAACAAGTATGTAAGAAGCAGGAATGTTGTGTGCTAACCGATGGAAAAAAAGTCAACTATTGCTACAAATAAACACTTGAGAAGGGAACTTCCCAAGTGTGATTTATAAAAAAGTTTTCGATGAAATAATTGATGATTTTCTTTTTAAAACTATATAAATAGCACTAATGTTAAACAAGTACAAAGAGCTGACATTGTTTTATTCCTACATTAAATAGTAAAAGAGATGGTAGTAAATGAGAGGTTCCTAACTGCTGAAGTAGGATATAATGTCACAACTAAAAAATCAGCACAGACCTAGAAGTGGAATCATCATGGGGTTCTAATTAATTGCCCTCTATTTGGGGTACAAATAAATATATGTATAGAATTATTTTATAGTACATTAAATTAAATTAAATACACTGTGGTTCATAGTAAACTGTTTAAAAGGTGAATTATATATTTAGAATATTTTCATTTTTATTATA
Source organism: Avahi laniger (assembly GCA_963575035.1). NCBI lineage: Eukaryota > Metazoa > Chordata > Mammalia > Primates > Indriidae > Avahi > Avahi laniger. The sequence goes on from CAUYSK010065407.1 coordinate 4,326, forward strand.
ACCTGTGTTGCAAAGAACATTTGTGAAAGCATATTTGCCTACTTGCCCATTGCCTTAGGGTAAAATATTAATGTAAAGAATTATACTGCCTGGTTAAAGTTAAATATTTAATATAACTGGCAGAAAGATTGGCAAAAAAAGGATAGTTAAAAACATGATGTTGCCTTGTTCAGTACAGCAACATGACACAGAAATCTAAATTTAACATAGACCACTTTTCATTTTCTTCAGAGAAGGATTAAGCTCTCTTAACAGGTTGTCGACAAGTCCTGAGACACTCAGCCTTTTGAGCTTACTTTGCTTTTATGTGGGAAGCCCAAATTTGAAAATTTCCACTAGATTTTATGACATCCTGCTACACTCTTTCTAATTTAGTCATCTTGCCTTACAATGCCTTACAATCAGCTACTACATCCCTTGGGGAAATGTAAAATTTAAAGAGACATTAAACTCAAATAACTTCCCTGCCTATCAGAGAAATGACAGAGAAATACTGTTACACATCATGTCATTTTATGACACTTGTGATTAAGAGCATATATATGTTGAATGCTAAAGAACTAGCAATATATACATACTCTCAAATTTTTAGAAGGAGAAAGAAAGTAGCTAAATTACACGGTAAAAATAAAGTTGTAGGTGGTATCAACTTTAAAAAGCTGTGCTTCAAATGTTGATAGGAGAAACTCCTCAAACTCTAGAATGTACTTTACATGGAATAATTTTATGATTGTGAATAAGATATCAGAATATCCCGCAGTAGACTATTTCAACCAAAATGGGACCAGTTTATAAATCATGCAGTACTGGTTCAAAAGCTGGACATTACAGACAGCAGAGGATAAAAGGGAGACGAAAAAAAGACTTTGTTTTTTTGGATACCACTCTGAGAGAAAAAATTGAAATGTTTAAAACATTTTTTGGTACATATCTACCTATTCTTCACCATTATTCATATCACAGTATCATTTTCTTTATGTTCTCAAGTAGCCAATGTGCTCACTTTGCCCTAAGTCACTTCCCAAATCAAATCTCCACTCCTGTCCCATGTGATCCGAAACTGCCCACCTCACCCTTCCTCCAAATTTGGGAACTACTTCTCTCAGAACAGCTGGCCTCAGTTATATATTAGATATGAGTTAATCTTATCAAACTAATTTAATGTTTATCAAACTTGACCAATGATAATAATTATCTGGGTTGCATATTAAATACTAGAAACTCCCAGATCTCATCCCAAACCAGCTGATTGATCTGTTTGCATTAACCCCTTGCCAACCAGTGTATGTGTGTATGCTGCGTTTATGTGTGTAGATGTATGTATATCTATATCTAACTATCATGTTATATGTACTGTGAATATACATTTACTTACACCATGCTAAAATACAGGCATATTTTTATACATAATTATGTACAATCTATATGATAATATATAATATAAATATATTTTTTATGAAACACCTATTAATTAAGTGAAGGACATTTAGGTTATTTCATATTTTAAAAATGTATTATAAACAACATTAGTGAACATCTTTATAGATAAACATCCCTTTGCATTTGTGACTTTTGCTTTAGCATAGTTTTCTATATGGAAGCAATAAAGAAAAGTATATATTAAATGTTTTACAGAAAACCTGACACTACATCTGCCTTGCATATTTAGAAAGGTGTATTGTTTATACCAAATAAATTGGTTCATTGAGGGAGAAATTTCTCTGGCAGATCCTATGTGGATAAAAGACAAAGTTCTTGATTAATAAGGCAGAGGGAAAACAGAGGGCTGAGACTAAAACCTTCTGCATTAAAAAATTTTGTACCTAATAGTTGAGAGACAGAGAAAGAGATCCCGAGAAGAAAGTGGAGGAAATGGATGGAGGGAACATGGAAAGGGGAACTTTTATCTAGAAGAGAAGAAAGGGAGGGAGAAAAGTCAAGCACCATAGTAAGGAAAAGATCAGGTAGAAATTCCACATGGTAGAAATGCAAGAGAGTATCTCTATGCAGGAGTTTGTATGGATGTACAATATGTACAGTCTGTACATATCTTTCTGACTCCTGTTAACTGTGGGATAAATTCTATGTTTTTTTTGTAAAAACGTATTTTGGGAATTTCCAATTTTTATGGTGTCGTCTAATAGACTACACTTAATCATTGCATGGTATCCCATTATGGACTCTTTACAATGTATTTAACCAAAATATTGTTTGATCAAAGAAATGTAAATTTAGCTAATGTAAATTATACCATGGTGAGCATTTTCATAAATGAATGTTGTCACATATCTTGATCATTCATAAAAGGTATTACTGAAACACATGTTGCAAGTGTTTTCCTTAATTGAGGTTAGTCAATGAGATACTGGATATTTTTAAGACCCTTTAGTTTATATTAATACTTTTGAATTTTCCTGTGGCCTAGAAAAGCTGCATTATTTTACACTTTTTATGGATGCATGAGTTTGCCTTCTAACGTACTTAAACTTGATTAAATATTAGATGCTTTTTTTCTCCTAAACTTACATTGTAAAGTGAAAATCATGTCTCAATGTAAATTTGAGTACATTTTTTTGACTATTAGTGCATGTTTGTAGACCATCTCTATGGTTATATTTTTTCTTTTATGAATTACTTGCACACAGAAAACCATTTTCTTCTGTTGGTGGTAATACAAAAGCTTTTTAAATATTAAGCTTATTAATAATTTATGTATAAGATGTGTTTCATCATCTCCCAAATTATCATTTTTCTTTTCATTTAGGTATGGACATACACTTCCTTTTTTACGTTTATGCCATTTAAACTACTTTTTTGCTTATGCTTTTTAACTCTCTCTCCTTGTATATTCAAAAAGGTTGTTTATTCTACATAAAAGACACTTTCATCTTCCTAATGTTGCCTAATGATTCCTCCTAATGATGTTATTATTTAATTTTAATTTTATTAATATATCTTTAATATATCTTGGACTTATTTGAATAAAAGATGTGGTATGACAATGTAACTGTACTATTTTCTAAATCTCTAAATTGTCCAGATAATGTTGATTTAAAAAGCTGCCCTCTTCTTCAGTGATTTTAAATACTCCAGATCACATATAAAATTTTAATGCATAGTATTGGTATTTTACTATTCTTACACCAATATCAAACTGTTTATGATATTTTTACACTCCTTTATCCAACAACACTAAAAGTTAAAATTGTGACTTTAATTGTGATTTTAATTTTCATTTTCCTGATGATCAGTGATGTTTCCTGATGATTTCCTGATTATTAGTGGGCATTTTTTCATATGTTTTAGGCCATTTGTCTACCACCTTTTAAAAAATGTCTTTGTGTCTTGTGCCCACTTTTTGATGGGATTATATGTTTTTTCTTGCTGACTTGTTTGAGTTCTTTATAGATTCTAGTTAGCCTATTTTTTTTTTTTTGAGACCAGAAGGATATTAGCCTTTTGTCGGATGTATAATTTGTGAATATCTTCTCCAGTTCTATAGGTTTTCTATTTATTCTGTTGATTATTTTCTTTGCTATGCAAAAACTTTCTAGTTTAAATAAGTCCCATTTATTTATTTTTGTTGTTGCTATATTTGCTTTCAGGGTCTTAGTCATAAATTTTTTGCCTGCGCCAATGTCTAGAAGCATTTTTCCTATGTTTTCTTCTAGAATTTTTGTGGTTTCAGGTCTTACATTTAAGTGTTTAATCCATCTTGAGTTAATTTTTGAATATGTGAGAGATAGGGATACAGTTTCATTCTTCTGTTTGTGGCTATCCAGTTTTCCCAGCACCACTTACTGAATACAGCATCTTTTCCCCAATGTATATTTTTGTCTGCTTTTCCAAATGAATTGATTCTAGCTATATGACTTTATTTCTGGGTTCTCTATTCTGTCTACCTTTATACCAGTACTGTGCTGTTTTGGTCACTGTAGCCTTGTATTATAATTTGAAGTTAGGTAATGTGATGACTCTGAATTTGTTCTTTCTCATTAGTATTGCTTTGGCTATTTGGATTCTTTTTTGATTTCATATGAAATTTAAGATTATTTTTTCTAGATCTTATAGAAATGACTTTGGTATTTTGATGGGAGTTGCATTGAATCTGTAAATCACTTTGGGAAATATGTACATTTTAACAATGTTGATTATTCCAATCCATGCATATGAGATTTTTTTCCATTTGTTTGGGTCATCTTTGGTTTCATTCATCAGCCTTTTGTAGTTCTGCTTGTAGAGATCTTTCACCTCCTTGGTTACATTCCTAGATATTTTTTTCTTTTGCTGCTATTATAAATGATATTGAGTTCTTGATTTGACTCTCAGCTTGACTGTTATTAGTATATAGATACATTACTTATCTGTGTACATTAATTTCATAAGCTGAGTCTTTACTGAATTTATTTATCAATTCTAGGAGTCTTCTGGATGAATACGTAGGGTTTTCTAGATATAAGATCATATTTTTGGCAAATAGGGATAGTTTAATCTCTTAATTTCTAATTTGGATGCCCTTTATTCTTTTCTCTTGTCTGACTGCTCTGGCTATGACTTCCAATACTGTGTTTAATAGAAGTGGTAGCAGTGAATCCTTGTTTTATTCTAGTTCTTAGGTGAAATGCTTTCGACCTTTCCCCATATCTATGATGTTGGCCATGGGCTTGTCATACATGGCTTTTATTATTTTGAGGTATGTTCCTTGTCTGCCTAGTTTGTTGCGGGTTTTTATCATGAAGTGGTGCTGGATTTTATCAAATTCTTTGTCTGCATCTATTGAGATAATTATATAGTGTTGTTTTTGATTCTGTTTATGTGGTCAATCGTATGTATTGATTTGAATATGTTGAACCATTCTTACATCCCTGGGATGAAATCCACTTGAATGTGGTGAATTATCTTTTTGATGCGCTGTTGAATTCAGTTTACTAGTATTTTGTTGATTTTACATCTCTGTTCATGAGGGATTTTGGACTGTAGTTTTCTTTCTTTTTTTTTTTTTTTTTTCGTGTCCTTCTTGGGCTTTGGGATCAAGTCGGTATTGGCTTCATAGAATGAGGAAGGATTTTCTCCTTCTTGATGTCATGGACCAAATTAAGTAGGATAGATTCCAGTTCTTTGTAGGTCTGGTGGAATTCAGCTGCGAATCTCTTTGGTCCAGGACTTTTCTTGTTGTTGGGAGATATTTTTTTAATTATTTTTTCAATATTACTACTTATTATTCATCTATCAGGGTTTCTACTTCTTCCTGATTGAAATTTGTGAGGTTGCGTAGTTTCAAAAATGTATCAATTTTCTCTAGTTTTTCTACTTTGTGTGCATAAAGGTTTTCATAGTAGTCATGGATTATATTTTGTGTTTCTGTGACATCATTTGTAATATCTCCTTTTCATTTCTGATTGAGCTTATTTGAGTCCTTCCTATTCTATTTCTGAGTTACCTAGTGGTTTATTAGCTTTGTTTATGTTTTTAAAAAACCAATCATTTTTCCCTTGGTAATTTGTATTATTTTGTTTTCATTTTATTTAGTTTTATTGTGATCTTTGCTTTTTTCTTTTCTTCTGCTAACTTTGAATTTGGCTTGTTCTTCTTTTCCTAGTTCCTTCAGGTGTGACATTAGGCTGTTAATTTGTAATCTTTCTGTCTTTTTGATATAGGCATTTCAGGCTATAAACTTCCCTCTCAACACTGCTTTTTTTTGTATCCCAGGGGTTTGGGAACATTGTGTCATCTGTCAATTCAAAAAATTGTTTTTATTTCCACGTTGATTTCATCATTAAGCCAAGGATAATGCAGTAGCAGGCTATTTAATTTCCACGTTAGTGTAGTTTTGATAATTCCTCTTGGAATTGATTTCTACTGTAGTCTGAGAAAATACATGATCTAATATTTCAATTTTTCTGAATTTTCTGAGATTTGTTTTGTGGCCTAACATATGATCTGTCTTGGAAAATGTCCCATATGCTGATGAAAAGAATGTATATTCTTCAATTTTTGGATAGAATATTTTGTAAATGTCTGCTATATCCATTTGTTCTAGACTCTTGTTTAAATCTAGTGTCTTTGTTGAATTTCTGTCTCAATGATCTGTCCAATTCTGTCAGTGGAGTGTTGAAGTCCTGGGCTATTATGATGTTATGTTTATTTTCTTGCTTAGATCTAATAGAATTTGCCTTATGGATCTGGGAATTCCTGCATTAGGTGCATGTATATTCAGGATTGTTATACCTTCTTGTTGAATTGCTCCCTTCATCATTATATAATGATCATCTGTGTCTTTTTTTCCATTATTGATTGAAAAGCTATTTTATCTGATATGAGAATAGGTACTCCTGCTCACTTTTGGTTTCCATTTGCATGGTATAATTCTTTTCCACCCATTTCTTTGAGTCTATGAGAATCTCTGCAAGTTAAATGGGTTTCTTGGAGAGAGCATATATTTGGGTTGTGTTCTTTTTCTCCATTCAGCCAATCTATATCTTTTAAGTGGAGCATTAAGACTATTTATGATCAATGTTAGTATTGATATGTGAAATACGTTCTGTTCATCATGTTGATTGTTACATAGTTGTTTTGCTTTCTCCCTTATGTTACTGTTTTATAAGAGCTGTGAGTTTTAACTTTTGGATATTTTTACACTGGTGGATATCAATTGTTCTGTTTCACATATAATAAAAGTATAGATATAATTAAAAGTTAACCAGCCATTTTTCCCTAACTTCCCTACTGCTTTAACTGCTTACTGCTTAAGTGGAACGTACCCTCCTTGAAAGGGGGAAGATTTATGACTTCCTCAACCACTCTTATAGATAGCATTGTTATTGTAAATCCTAAGACTAGTCTTTGAGATATCTTCCACACTCTGCATTTTGGGGGACCCACTGAGATCCACTGAACCTGTGGACATATGTAGAAACTAATTCAATAAGCCTTGAGACACTCTACCTAGGAAATGTCCAAGGTGAAAAGACAATTTCTGATTCCGAACACTATGAGTTCATCCCCAGCCAATCAGCAGACCCAATTTCCTTGCCCTTGGTTTTCCAAATCATCTTTAAAAACCTTAGCCCCCAAACTTTGGGGGAGATTGATTTGAGAAATTACTTCCATCTCCTTGCCTGGTACCTTGAGAAATTAAACTGTCTCCACTGCAACATCTGCTGTCTCAGTATATTGGCCTCTTCTGGGTGGTGGGCAAGGGACCCAGTTGGACTGTAAGATATAAAGTACTTTTAAGCATATTTTGTAGGGCAGGTATAGTAGTGACAAATTCCTTTAGTGTTTGCTGATGTGGGAAAGATTTTATTTCACTTTCATTATGAAACTTAGTTTTACAGGATACAACAATCTTGGTTAACAGTTATTCTGTTTAAGAAGACTAAAAATGGGACCCCAATGCCTTTGGCTTGTAAAGTTTCTGCTGAGAAGTTTACTAGCAGTGTGATGGGTTTTCTTTGTGTAAGTTACTTGATCTTTTCATTTCACAGCTTTGTGGGATCTTTCTCCTTCATTTAGATTTTGGCCAGACTGATACTATGTGTGATGCTCTATTTGCCATGAATCTTCCCAGTGTTCAATGACCTTCTTGTATCTGGAGGTCTAAATTGCTAGAGATACCAGGGAAATTTTCCTCAATTATTCCCTCAGATAGATTTTCCATACTTTTCATTTTTTCCTCGTGTTCCTCAGGAATAGCTATGATTCTTATATTCATTCATTTTACATAGTTCCGTATTTCTCAAAGAGATTGTTCATTATTCTTGATTTTTTTTTCTAACATTTTTTATTGGGTTAGTTCAAAATCCAAGTCTTCAAGCTCTGAAACTGATTCTTCTGCTTGGTCTAGTCTGTTATTAAAACTTTCTACTTTATTTTGAATTCCCTTAATGGCTCTTCTGTTTCTCAAAATACTGTTTTTTCTAATATAATCTATCTCTTTAGTGAAGTTTTCATTCATGTCCCAAATTTTTATTTATTTATTTTTTCTGATTTCTTTGTCTTGGTTTTCAATTTTCTCATCAATCTCATTGACCTTACCTGTCATTCATATCCTGAATTCTATAACTGAAACTTTGACAATTTCCTTTTGGTTGGGGTCCATTTCTGGAGAACTACTGTGATTCTTTAGTGCTGTCAAAACACCCTGTTTTTTCATGTTGCCGGAGTTCTTATGCTGTTTCTCATCTGAAACCTCTTCTCTCAGCTCAAGACAGATAGCATTTCAATATACCTGTTCTCTTTTTCTGGGAACTCTGATGCTCAGTGAATAGAGGAAGAGGTCCCTGGATGAGGCATTTGAGATCTACTCTGAAAGATTGACCAGGCAGATGAGGGGCAGATGCACTATGAGCCTTTAACACTGCTACTCTCCTGCATCTCCCTGTTCTCCTGTGGTTGTCACAGGCAGTCAGCATGCATGGCATAAGCACTCACACCACCCAGGTCTATCTGCAACGGGGGCTCAATGCATGGCGTTGAGTGTTTCCCTGCCCAGGTTCATTGGCAGCAGTGGGGGGTCAGTGGGTAATGACAAAAGCATTTTCCCTGCTCAGGACCATCATTGGTGGTGTTATTCAGATTACAGTGACAGCTTTTTCACCACTGAAACAGCAGAGGTCAGCACCCAGAGCCCATGGGTACTCTCTCCAACTGGGTCCTGTGACAGCTGTGGCTGGGTGAGGCAGTCCATTCAGTGAGAGTGGCAGTGAGAGTGGTATTCAGTTCATGCAATGGTGATGGGGCACATAGCATCCACCCAGGAGGTGTGTGAGAGTGCCTGGCCTTCTTGCTCCCTCCTTGGCCTGGTAGGGAATGATGGGGAGGCAGCAACAACAGATATGACCCCCAGGTAGATGCAGCACTCTGAGGCTGGGACCTCAACTTGGCACCATTTGCAATATCCAGGGCTTGTAAACAAGCAGGACCCCACTGTGTCTTCTCTCTGGAGCAACGGTACTGCACAGTCACTAGTCAGCTCTTCCTGTCATTTTGGAGGGCTACTGTGGTGGAGGGGCCCTCTCTCAGCTCCAATTGCAATGTCCATGGGGCAAGTGTGGAGGCCCCAAGGCTCTTTCCAATATTCCCTCCCCATATACTTGTGCCTTCCCCGTGAACTTCTGATCTTGCTGAGTGAGTCACCCCATTTCCTTCTCCTTCATTTTGGGAGCCTCCCATCATCTTTCTGTTGATTCCCAATGCTCTCTCATAGATGATTATCCAAAGGTGAATATCTGCTCACCACTTTCGGTCCTTTCCATGAGAGCAGCATGTGCAAGCTGCTCATAGTACACTATCTTGGCTCCTATCATGCATAATATTTTTTCATTGTATTTACATAAGATTATTATTTAATTAGATGTAGAATTTTATGCATTTCCCCACAAGCAGGACTATTTGTATTTGTCTAAATAAATCTAGTTACAAAGGAAAAGATCCATGGCATTATCATTTTATTTTTTGTTTTTTTATGTTATATTCATTTTTACTTTCAGTAGGTTTGTATAATTTTTTAAATATAATAATTTAAAAGAACATGTTTATATACAGTATATTTATATTTACTTTACATGGATTAATATCAGATTTTTCCATCTTCAGACTAAGGTCTTTATTCAAACACAAAAGTGTATTCTTTATTATTCTCTTTTGGAAATAATGTTATTATGCCTAATTCATGTATACCAAAGTTTATAGCGTTCATATGAAATATAGGGAATAATATTGAATTAAACACTCAAATAAACACCACCTAATTCGGAGAAGTATACACTGGAAGACACTGTAACAAAATCGCATTCTGCTCCTACATCTCCCTGAGATAATCATTATTCTAAATCTAGCAATCATAATTACTTGTTTTTAATATTATAATCACATATGCATACATTCATAAATAAATATAATTTATTTTTGCATAGTTTTAAACTTTATATGAATGGACCAATTATAAATTCAATATGCTGATATCTGCTGTTTTTATTAAATCTTATGGTAGTAGTAGTCTTCCATGAAGGGTTGTAGCACTCTAATTGCATGATTTCCTTTCATTATATGAATATATTTCAACTTATTTCTACATTAAAATGTTGCCTAAACTTTTGAGTTTTGTCATTATAAACAATATTTCTATAAACATTCTTTCATATAGCTCCCTGTGTAATATGCAAGTTTTTGCTCTGTGTATGTATACATATATACTTACAAAACTCTCTTATTTTAATAATTTCAATTGGTTTAGTAGTCTACACAGATAATCAAATTTACAAATAATGACAGATTTTATTTGTTCAACATAATTATATCTTTTTTTATTGGTTTACTGTGCTGAATTAAAAAAGCAAGAAATATAAAATAGAAATAAGTGAAAATAAGCATTTTTGTCTTATTCCTAATGTTAAGAGACATGAGTTTAGCATTTCAACAATGGTATCCCATTTGATACAGGATTTTGGAAGACATACTTTTCAGATAAGAGAGCATTTCTTCTACTCCTAGTTTTCTAATAGTTGGTTTCTGTTTTCCCTGTTTATCATAAATTGATACTTACTTTCTCCAAATGTTTTTCCCTGCATCTTTTATAATTAGGTCTTTTTATTTTCTTTGAAATGATTAAGATGGAGAATTTAATTGATAACTCTTATAATGTTAAATCCAATTTGCATTTCTGGAACAAATCCTACATGGTTTGTATTTTATACATTGATAGATTTCATTTGCTCATACTTTATGATTTTTGTATCTACGATCATTATTGATACTACCCGATGATTTTTCTTTGTCATATGCTTCTTGTTTGATTTTGGTTTCAGCGTTAAACCAGCCACACACATTTTTGTATGTGTGTTTTGGGAAATGTCCTCTCTTTTATTGTCTTTGGAACAGTTTGTTTATTTTTGATATTAACTACATTTGCTGTTGTTTATTTAATATTCGGTTGAATCACTCTGTAAAACCTTCTGGATTTCTTTATTGCTAATTTTAATTACTGTTTCAATACCTTTAAGAGTTATAGGACCATTCAGTTATTCTAGTTCTTCTTGAGCCTGTATTGAAAGACTAAATACGACAAATTAGCCCACATTTTCAAATTTCTAATTTATTGGCATAAATGATGTTCATATTATTTTCTTATTATCTTCTTAAATCTTTATTTATGTCTGTTTCTTAAGTGGAATTTTGTTTATTTGGGCCTCCTCTCTTTTTATTTTAATAAGTCTTACTGGAGATTTGACAATTCTATTAGTCTATTCAAATAATACATTTTGGCTTTTTGATCATGCTAATTGTTTTGTTTCTTATGTCAATTCTATTTTATTATTTTCTGGTCATTATTTCTTTCATCCTTTAATATATTTGGGAATTTTTTCATTCCTTTCCCATTATCTGAATTTAATTGCTTAACTCATCCATGTTTATTTTCTCTTCTTTTGTAATATAAGTATCTTAAGGCTGCAGATTTTCGGCTGTGAACAAATTTAGCTACATCTACTAAGTCAGGAGTGGGGAACCCGTGGCCTTCAGGCCACACGTGGCCTTCTAGGTCCTTAAGTGCAGCCTGTCGACTGAATCCAACTTTTATAGAACAAATTATTTTATTTTTATTAATACATTTTTGTTCATATTTTATATTTTTATTTTATTTTTAAAATGAATGTATTTAAAATATTAAATAATAAAATAAGTTTCAATAAAATAATCCTCCCAGATTGACTGGCACAATTAGAACATTAGTAAACCATAAGGGCTAAATTGATGGCTGCTATATTCATGATTTAGTTCTAACTTTTCCTGTCTGTTTGGTGCCACTACTGCACAAGGCTGGTTGGCAAGAGTGGATGAGGGTTGAGTACACCAGTTTGTTATCAGCTTTTGACAGTGGTGCACTGTGTTTCTGTTTGAAATGGAATTTGTGAATAGTTGCACAGCCCAACAGTATTTTTTAATTTTGTCTGCTTAACAGCTTATCATGTCAAAGAAGAACAAGAGAACGCTGAAGGAAGAAAACAGATTTTTAATAACATTTGGGAATTTCAGTATTATCTTGTTTCTGCTAAAGATAAGATGATTTGCTTACTTTGTGATGCTGCAATATCAACATTAAAGAAATTCAATGCTCATCAGCATTATAACACTAATAAGGACCACAAATATTTTTAAATTAGAGGGAGTTTCACAAAAGGTTGTACTGCAGAAATTAAAGGATGAAAAGCAAAAGCAAAGACAATTCTTTCAAGCAGCAATAAGATCTGGGATTAATGCCACTGAGACAACTTATAAAGGAGCTTATATACTCAGGAAAAAAATGAAAGACATTTGGTGATACAGAAATTTGAAAGAATGCATTGTCAAAGTTGTAGGATGCTAGACCCCGATAACATTTCAAAGTATAAACAACTGCCTCTTTCAAGGAGAACCATATGTGATTGGCAGCATGAATTAGCCCTCAACTTAACAGAACAATTTCATGCAATATTTCAAAAGGAAAATATATATTATTCAATCACTTTGGATGAATCAACTGATAGTACTGACTCAGTGCAGGTTTTATACTTCATTTAGGTCATAACAGAAGATTTTCTTAGCTACCAAGGGTTACTTGCTTTGCAAAGTAACTCTTTTTATTCTTGCAAACAGAACACATGAAATAGATATCTTCAACAATTTTCAGGATAACTATCATGAAGTTGGACTGAATTTGGAAAATATAGTGAGCGTATATACAGACATTGTACCTTCCATGACAGGAAAACATGAAGGGTTTATTGCACAAATAAGAAAATATTAACAGATCTAGATGTTTTCATTTCTTTTCATTGTATCTTGCATCAGCAAAATCTCTGTGCTAAAGCTAGTATTTTAAGTGATACTTTGCAAAAAGTTATAAGTATTGTTAACTATATTTGTGCAAATACAACATGGCATCATCAGTTTCATGACATGCTAAAGTTGAAGAATGAGGTATTCAGTGTGGATTTGCCCTGTAGTTCTAAACTGCACATCCGTATAGTTTTAAAGTGCATTGGCTATCACAGGGACCGGTGTTAGCCAAAATTTTATCTCTGTGAGAACAGATGGTTAAATTTTATGAAGAACAGAATCAACAATGTGAACCACTGAAAGAAGATGTCTATAGGAAGGCACCATTTCTTTGTGATACCATGTCAAATCAAAATGACTTGAATATTTCTTTGCAAGGTAAAACTAAGTCTATATGATACATGGCCAAAAAATTTAAGCATTTCAAAAAAAGCTATCTTTTTCAAAAGGAAATTTCCGATGAACATTGTCCCAAGTTTGCAAAGGTAACTGATGAGCAAGATGATATATGTGAATCATTTGAAGAATACACACTGTTATAGACCTATTAATTAGAGAATACAATGAAAGTTTCACTGATGTTGAGATTCATGTCATCACATATGACATCATGTTAGCATTTCAGCCTCACCTAGTTGATATCACCAAGGCACCTAAAGAACTACAGATGGAATTGATAGAGCTCTCAGCAGAGGACATTTTAAAGTCATTGCTTGATGCTAAGAAACAATCAACTGAAATATGGAAAAATGCAGTAGAATATTCATGCCTTCAGTAACATGCTCCCAAAATACTGTCTTGCTTTCCAACCACTTATTACTGTGAATCTACATTCTCCTACCTAACCCAAAACAAGATACTCTTAAGGTCACAAATGACTGATACCCACCTAGAGAATGAACTGAAACTGCAGACCCCCATGTTGCAACCAAATATTCAAATGCTTTCCAACAAAAAGCAGACACAACGAAGTCATTAAAGGGTTAGCTAACTTTAAAATTAATAAATAGTGCTCATGTTTTGAAATTATTAAGTACCCGGTAAACAGATTTTTATAAAATAATGTACATTTTTAAGTACATCTAATTAAAATTTCTTGAATGCAGCCTATTTGATTACAGCTAAATTAATGCAGCCCCCAACATGAAAACATTCCCCACTCCCTCAGTAAGTATTGATACATGAATTTTTTATTCATTTTAAGTATTGTGTAATTTCGTTCTACACAGTAAACATTTGGGATGTTCTTTTAAAGATCATTTTTATTTTTCCTAAAATGTATCCTTTAAATTGTTTAACTTGAGTTTCAAAATGATTAGACTTTTTTTAAAACAGGAAGAAGAGGGAATACACAATCCTAACAGCGATTGAGAATCCCAGAAGAACAGCGTACTTGTAAGAGCATGATTCAAAATTAGATATTGTGATTTTGGAATATCAGAATCTTGGACAAACGGAAAGGTAAAGTAGACAGATGGAACTCAGAGAGAAGTATGGGCCATATATATAAATTTTAGAATTATTGGCAGAGATTGATTTAAAAGCCTCAGGAATTGAGGTGATTCTCTAGGGAGAAAAAGGGCAAATAAACAAAACATAAGAGTACCCAGGGCCAAGGACTAAGGAACCCCAGTTTCTAGAAGCCAAGACATTTCAAGTGATAAAGAGGAGGCAACTTAGTTGATAAGGTAGAGAAGCTTAATTGCTAAGGAGAATAGAGAAATAGTTTGATAATTAGAAGGAAACATTCCTCAAAATTTTTGTTTTCTTTTATTTTTCAAGGAGAAAAATATGAGCATCTTTGAAGACTGATAAAAAGGAACCTTGAAGAAAGAGAGTGGCTGAAGACATGAAAGAGACAAGGAAAAATCTAGGGAAGTAAAACACAAGAAAGCCTAAAATAAAAAGCCTAACAAAACTGGATATTGTCAAGGAGGTGCTACAACCAGAATTTTCATTTATTGTTGGACATATTAATATGATTTTGTTTTCTTTTGGATAAATATCTATGAGTGAAATTGATGATAATAGAGTAGATGTATGATTGTTTTTATAAGACACTGACCTTTTTACTAAATCATTGTATTTAAAATTTACTTCAAGAGGAAAAAAGTGGTAAAAAAATATTCACCTCTAGTTGATAGGCATGCCGAACTATTTAGGGGAAGTGTAATGTCTGCAATTTACTTGGAAATACATTAAAAATTATAAGTTGGATTAATGGGTGAATGGTTAGAGATGTGATAAAAAATGCTTATAGCAAAACATCAATGGTAGAATCTGAGTAGCGGCTACATGGATGTTCACTTTCTATGTGTTTGACATTTTTTGTAATAAAATGTTGGGAAAATAGGCAGTAGGAAAATAGTGTCTGGAGCTCTTTGTTTAGATTGGTTTTTGATCCCCCTGTGAGGATTTGAAGGCAGAAAGGGAGTCAGAGAAGTGCTCGTCCTCAATGAACCAATCTTAACAGAAAGAGAAGAAATGAACGTACTCACATCATTTCAGTGGGATAAAACACTTTAGAAATCTCAGTTGCAGAATTCTAAGAAATGTCTCTATGCTTTCTGTGGCCCAACCGCTCATCAGTTTGTAAGATTCTTAAGGGCATAGCCAACATATATTTTTCTGTATGTACACTTGGCATGTAGTGACCATTCATTGACATTTCAATTCATCAAATATTTTTCTTCCTCTTCTATCATATTCCTGAACTGTGCAAAGAGCCGAAAATCATAGTCTTGTTAAAGCATCTCCTTTTCTATACCTTTAAGTTAATTTAAAATCTATTCCTCCTCATTCCCAAGATTCTACTTTGGAATCTTTTCTTTTGCTCTCTCAAGGCTTTGGAGTTAAATGCATCTTTATTGTCTTTTGCTTCTCCCTCCGACAGCTGATGTGAGCTGGCAGAAGATGAAAGGTATTTACAGTGCGGCAGCGGGGCTCAGTTCGCACAAAGCAGTCATCCTCTCCTCAGATACACTTTCAATCGCTCTGAACTGTGCTCACTTAAACAAATCCCATCTCTCTATAGTACCTCATACAGGATTTGAATTTTTCTTAGAGGGACGTGTCCTCATTTATTTGTTCACATGTTTGCATTTTCTGTGGCAAGCAAGAATAAAAGACAAGGGAAAGCTGAGGGTCATCTCTAATGGAGAAAAGCTGGTGTTGACGAACATGAACTATGTCCTTCAAGGCATCAGAGGAAACATGAGCACCACCGTACCCTAAAATGTTGCCTAAACTCAGTGTGACACATAGAGACTAGACCTAGAAATCCAAAGCACCACAAACGTTTTTGTTTTCTCTTTTAAATGACAGAAAGTTTCCATAAAGTTCTACCACCCAGGTTGGGGGTTAAAAAGTAAAAGCAAAAAGAGTTGAAATGTAGCTTGTACCTTCAAAATTTAAATTTCTTGCCAATTCAGTAATGTAAGATGTCATGGGTAATACAGGGAATACTTATTTAAATTTTTCATATGCCCTTGCAATGAATCAAGATTTAAATGAGGAGATGTACATAATAGCAAAAAAACAAAAAAGGAGCAAAATCTCAAGCTTTCTTCTAGGTGAAAGATTGGTGACTTAGAGCCTTCAAATCTAAAAAAGCAAAACAGCAACTGGTATTTTCTTGCTTTAGAAACATGCTTGTTAAAAATAGTTCTCTAGACATTTCTACTGTTAGATATCTAACACATACTATTTAAAAAAAAAACACCCTTTTCTTGATCCTTATCAAAAATACAGAACTTTGTGATAGCAAGTACATCGATCTGATCATACATGAGTAGATCTGTAAACTCCGGTTTAAGTAGCTTGACACATCCAGACATTTTAAAACATGTTTAGAATTTTCAGTACCCTTTGTATTGTTTATTGGGAAGTGTTTTTTTTTTATTTTTGGTACTGTTAATGCTATTTACAAAGTAGGTTAGTGTACACAACAAAATATAAAAAGAAATGAGAAAATGTCTTTGTTTCAAATTCTGACTTTTTCTTGCACACTCCAGTTGCTTTTTACTGGTAGTAGACACGGTGACATATAGACAGAGAAGGGGCAAGACATAGATAAAGCAAACAAAAATTGAACAAAACACAGGAAGACGACATTTACAATGCAGCTGACAAAGCCAGTCACTTCACTCTAAATAATGTGGCAGGCTGCAAAACTATAGTAATTACTAGAATTTCATTTTCATTAACTAATAAACCAAGGAAAACAATTTAAGTATCTGAATGTCATTTTTCAAATGAAAATAAACTGTAAACATTTGAATAACATCACAGCAGGGATAATATACCTAAGGAAATCTATTGAAATATGCTGGTGGATTCATCCTCTTCTATCACATTAAAACTGCAATTGACTGTGAACCTCCTGCCACTCTCCACTGAGACTTTAATTGTAAAGATTCCTGTTACATATCAGATTAGAATTTAGTTAAAATTGTAGAACACATTATTTCCAATCAGACAGCCAACCATCACTCACAAAGATTTTTAAAAAGGTGATTAATAATTCATCTCAGATAAGGAAAAGATCTATATTTATACCATCTTCTCAGCCACCATAAACTACCTGACAATTGTTCAGTAATGATGCCCAGTAAATTCTTTAAAATGGTAATTTGTCATTCTGTCACTTCATTTGTGACCTAAAATTCCTCACTTGAGGCATCATCAAATAAATGAATCACTTTCCAGGATCCATTTCTCTGTTCTGCACGTTATTATGCCCGGGCTCTCTTGTGTTTCTCTTCATTTACATATATTTAATGGCTGAGCCGTGGTTCACGATGGCACATAACGCACACATCTCATTACAGGTGAAATATTCTAACTGCCACTATCACTGGGAAAGAAAATAACTCTCCCAATTTAATTTTCCTGATGTAACAAAACCATGATTCTTCACTATGAAATGTTGATGCCATCCATCAGTCACAATCAATAAAATCATCATAGAAGTACGCCTTCTTCAGCATCTTTCCTTCATACCAGTATTATTTGAGGAAGGTAATTAAACTCATAATATGTAATGAATGTAAATGAAGTAAAAATCCTCATGTTAGCTCTCTAACTATGCTTATTTTACAGCTTTGATTTAAAATATTTCTCCCCAACTTACAAATACATATGGCCCAAATAAAGAGATATTAGCTACAAAGATAATATTCATCAACAAACAGAATTAAATTTTAAAAGAATATTTTTAATATAAAAGTACCAGGTAGTATTATTTATAGATTCTTCACTTAAAATGGCATATTCTCTTTGGGCTTATATATTTTCAGGCTTTCTGAATATGTGGCTAGTAGTTTGGATATATGTGCTATCATGTGCTAAAATGAGTGCTTTTTTTTCCGTAAACTGGTCTACTTGATTCCTGTCATTTAAGGGCTGCAGGTACTGTCGTTCTCAAGTCAGAAATTGTTTTGTTGAACTTGCAATCATGCTCATCTCTGACTGAACAAGCCTGTGAAATGTAGATTGAAGAAGTAGGACATTTTACAAACAGTGGATTGGGAATTAGCACTTCAGAACTATTTCCACCTACTGTAAATATTCAACTCAAATTGCTATCATATTATTTTTGTAAAGGTCAATAGGGAATGTTTTAAAGTAAACTAGTGTCACATAAACATTGCCCATGTCTCTAACTATGTTACAACTTAATTTAAGATTCATTAACTCGTTCTCCCCACATACTTAGGAACATTAATTTCAGGGGAATGGTACCTTACAGAAGTCCATTTGGAAGGAGGATTCCCCTCATTATGAATTTATCATCAAAGAACAGCGACTTTCTTTACCTTGGAAGTGGTCCCTGTTTGCCTGTTTAAAATAATGCTTGAAAGAGTGTCTAAAATAAAAAGTGAAATATTAATTCTACATCTCAGTAACAAAGGAGAAAGTAGGTGGATATCACTGCTCCACAGATGAATGACCTCAGTACAATATTGACAAACCATCTACGTGGTACTACCTTCCTTCCTCATTAATTATCATATAGTTATTTTTAATGGGCACTTATTTAAGAAAAAAGAAAAAGATTGCGTGTGCAGTTTGCATGTGTTTTCATTAACACTGCAGCAGTCTGTTAACCTAAAGCATCACTCGAGCACACAAACCCTGAGAGACTTAGCTGCAAAACAGTGGTTGACCATTTTCTGGAGCTCTTTGGGGATAGCTTAAGGTGCATCTGAATTTGAAGAGTGTTATCAGTTCAGACCGAAGCAAGAGCTGGGAGTCTTGATAGGTGTTCCTGCATAGGACTGGACCAGGGCCCCAGATGATATCTTTGTATGGAGTATAGCAGATTGAATCTTCAAGTGTTCATCAGAGTGGCTTGGCTCACTGTGGTCATGATGTTGGGGGCAGAAAATTAACTTTTACCGTAATCTAACAAAACAGATACAACTCACGTCCTCCAGAAAATAGGATTGGGATGCAGTGGTGTGGATTAGAAGGCTATTAGAAAATCTCACAAAAACTAAGTAGCATTATTATCCAAGTAATGCTAAATATTTGTATTAAAACAAAGACATTAGGCAAAATAGATTAAACTATTTTAAACAATAAGAAAAAAGAGATGGAGAAAAATTTTATTTATGAAGCATGAGCTCTATGCATTTTAGCAAATTTGGTGCTCTGAATATTTAATGAACTAAGGAATATTTTAAGGACAGATGCAAGTTGCCAGTAAAGAAAAGAGAGATGAGGGTGAATAAGTTTCATGGCATGAACAAAGAGGAAAGAGGAAAAATCCTTGCAAATATAAATGTGCATATTAATTACATTAAATGTACCACAGAAACTTGTGATTGTCCACATTATGGAAGAATGCACTTAACAAGACTAAATCTTTAATGGGGGTGGGTGCCATTTCTTTATTATTTAAACAATCATCTCTTTTTTTGCAGAAGAAGAATTCACTCCTCAGGTTATATTTACAATTCTACTAATAAAATCTGCCTGAACAGAGATCCCTTGATATTTCATTCATAAGACATGTACCCTAATAATAGCACTAGAAAATACTGTTGCTACAATTGGTTGCCTCAAATTATTATTTTCCAAGAACACAGAAAATTTGAGATTATGGTCAAACCCCAAGCTGTATTTGCTAAAATAAATGCTGCATGGGAACTTCCAATTGAATGGAAATTTCTGTGAGGCAAATCTTTCTAAGTCCAAGGTAGAAAGCTTCATTCAGACATCCTTCTAGAGCCAAAGGCCAATGTTTATAGACATTAAATAACCAGTTTCACCTGAGACAACTCATTGTTGAAAGTTTGGATTACCCCTGAAGGCATAGTAAATACTGTACTGAGACCCAGACAGACTGAATTTGACCCAGTAGTTAACTATTAATATGTAACCTTTCATAAGTTACTTTTCTTCTTGAAAGTCTTTTTCTCCTGATTCATAGAATGGGAATTAAAGCAAGAAAAAAAAAATCGTAATGCCCAGGGTGGCCATCACAATCAATAAGCAAATGGATGAAAGTGCATTATAAAGCTTTAAATATTAAGCTAATTTTCATTTCTTTTTCTTTGGTGCTATATTAGTTTCCTAGGGCTGCCATTAACAAATTACCTAGGCTGAGGGACTTAAACAACATAAACTGATTTTCTCACAGTTCTGGAGGCTGAAAGTCCAAGATCAAGGGAAGATGTGGTTTCTCCCAAAGCCTCTCTCCTTGGCTTACAGAAAACCACCTACATGCATTGTCTTCACATGGCTATGTTCTGTGAGCTCATATCCCTGGTGTCTCTTTATCTACTTATAAGGACACCAATCATTGGGTTAGGGCCCTACCTTATCACCTTCTTTAACTTCAATTACATCTTTAAAGGTCTTATCTTCAAATAGTCACATTGAGTGTAGGACTATAACATGAATTTGGGGAGGGGGACACAATTCAGTCCATTAAAAATATGTATATAATTCACCAAAATTTTAAGGAAAATTTCTTAGGACAACTGTGGTATATACTGCAATTGCTCCCTCATATCCAACTCTCTGTCCCCTCAAGGCATTTGCGGCGGGTTAAACATCCCACACTCCTGCAGTTAGGGAGGGACTTGTATTTTTGGCCAGTTAGTCATGAGTATACAGGACAATCTTAACTGTTGGCATGAGGCTCTCCGGCACCCTTTTTTCCTGCCATGATGATCTGATCTTGAGTTGAGATGAAGTGTTACAAGATTGAGACAGCTTAAACGACTGGGCCTCCATAGGGAGGAAAGCTGCCCTGCAGTTACTCAAAATGGCAGCAGACTTTGCATGCATAAGGAACGAACCCTTGTTTTGTTAAACCACTGCAGCAGGCACATTCCAATCCTCTAATGAGTCACACCCTTGTATAATCTGTTCCCCTTGAGTGTGGGCAAAATCCAGGGCTTGCTTTTACCAACAGAATATGACAAAGGTGAGGAGAGAGCCAGCTCCTTCAATAGGTTATGGTACGTGGCAAAGGTAATGGGATGTCACACTCATGGCCATGTTAAGTTATTAAAGTCTCTATTTTGCTGGCATGGATGTAGAGAAAAGGGAATGCTTATACACCATTGGTGGGAAAGTAAATTAGTACAACCTTTATGGAAAACAGTATAGAGATTTCTCAAAGAACTAAAAGTAGATCTACCATTTGATCTAACAATCTCAATACTGAATATCTACTCAATGGAAAAGAAATCGTTATATCAAAAAAGACACCTGCAATCATATGTTTATTGTGCAATTCACACTTGCAAAGATATGCAATCAACCTAAGTGCCTATAAACCAATGAGTGGATAAAGACAATGTGGTATATATACACCATGCAATACTACTCAGCTTTAAAAAACAATGAAATAATGTCTTTAGCAGCAACTTAGATGGAACTAGAGGTCATCATCTATCCTAAAGTAATGCAGGAATGGAAAATCAAATACCACATGTTCTCACTTATAAGTGGGAGATAAACTACAGATATACAGGAACATATAGAGTGATACAATGGACACTGGAGTCTCAGAAGAGGGGAGAGGAGGAGGGGGTGAGGGTAGCAAACTACTTATTGGGTGTAATGTACATTATTTGGGCGATGGGTACACTAAAAACCCAGACATCAACACTTTACAATTCATCTCTGCGACCAAAACCACCTGTACCTCCCAAATCTATCAAAATTTAAAAAAAGAAAACTAAAAATAGGATTTAAAAAAGACTGTATTTTAACAGACTATAAGGGAGAGATTCAATTGCTGGCCCTGATGAGGGAAGCTGCTGTGATATAAACTAATATAAAAAAATATGACAAGAAACTGCAGAAGGCTGTAAGTCCTTAGGGCATCCCCCAGACAACAGCCGGCAAAGAAACTGGACCATCAGTCTTATAGTCTCAAGGAAATGAATTCTGCTGTCAACTGCATGAATCTGGAAGAGAATCTCATCAACCTTTAGAGAGGAACACAGCGTGGCCAACACCTTGTTTGCAGCCTTGTGCGATCCTGAGCAAAAGACTGGTAAGCTGTGCCCAGACTTCTGATTCATTAAAACTTTCAGGTAATAAATGTATGTTATTTTAGGCCAATGAATTGGCAATAATTTTTAGGCAGTAGCAAAAACCTAATACAACCACTGAGATTTGCAGTCTGTTTGTCCTCACAGCTTAATAGCCTGTTATGGAAAAATTGGATAAGGTGGAAGCAATAGGAGCTGATTGCCAAAGTAATTGAGTGGATTCTAGGTTGAACAATCATAATCAACGTGAGTATGGAAGAATGGATTGACATCATTCAGAAGGGTGGCGTGCACATCTGGAGGGAGATATGCCGCCATACTAATCTCTCACTCACATTTGTGTCCATTGGGTGGTGGGAAGAGACATACTTCTTGAATTTCAAGATATCACAAAATTTTGAGTGTTATAAAAAACACTGGATTTCAGAAATAGGGTCTCAGGATACCTGTGAAGTATAAATCTAACAAACATTAATTCAAATGAAATAAAAGGTAGTGTCTTTGTTACCAACTCCAGCCCTGAACTTTAACAACTATAACTACTTAACTTGCACACCATGATCTCAACTGTTGTCTCTCTCACCTAATATAAGACAGCCATAATCTGAAGCAAGCTTTTTTTTATCCTGAGAGTAGTTGACCACATGTAATCTAGTGTCATCCTCCTCCTCCTCCTCCTCGGTATCATCACCAAAAACATACATTAAAGACTGTGATGGCTTATGTACAGAATAAATAACAGACACAGTCCCTACATACGGGAAGCTTTCATCTAAGATACTCATTTACATTCATTAAGAAGGAAATGAATATAGTTGAAATATAGTCATATCCCACATAATGATGTTTTGGTTCACAACCAACTGCATATATGACAATGATCCCATAAGATTATAATATGGTATTTTTGCATACATTTTCTATGTTTAGATATGTTAGATACACAAATATTCATTGTGTTACAATTGCCTACAATATTCAGTACAGTAACATGCTGTATAGATTTATAGCCTGTAGCAATAGGCTATATCAT
The DNA here is from genome assembly GCA_963575035.1 of Avahi laniger. NCBI lineage: Eukaryota > Metazoa > Chordata > Mammalia > Primates > Indriidae > Avahi > Avahi laniger. The sequence goes on from CAUYSK010065407.1 coordinate 27,690, forward strand.
ATAGCCTAGATGTGTAGAAGAAGGCTATACTATCTAGGTTCGTGTAATACACTCTATAATGTTCTCACAGTGACAAAATTGTGCATTTCTTAGAATGTATCCATGTGATTGAGGGATGCACAACTGTAGTTAAATACACAACTCTTATGCATGCAAAGAACTAAATTCTCTAATGCTTGGAAAAGGGTTGGCTTATGAATCCCACAATGGAATCTTAAAGTGTGGTAAATTCAAAGAGAATTCTGTAGCAAGAGGCTTTGTTTTGTTTTGTGTGGGAGTTACAGCACCAAATAAAACATCCAAGACAGCTCTGGTTACTTCAAAAAGGCAACTTCCCAATAGAAATGATAAAGTAGAATATTTTCTCTATAGTATATAGAATATCCATAAATACATTAAGTAACTAATATCTCTCTTGTATATGTTGCCACTGGAATTCATAAGAGAGCTCACAGTATCTCTTTGTGTATAGGTTTAATAATTGGACATATTCTCTACTAAAAGCATGGTACTGTTTCTTCTAGTCTTTGATTTTTTTTTTGTTTGTTTCTGATGGATTTTCTAATACCTCATTCAAAAATGCTAAAGAAGACTTTTTTCTTCTTTGACAATTGATTGTAGTAGGTGCACTGAGTTTCATTCCAAGGATTCTAGGTTATCTTTATTGCAACATTCAAAGGGGACAACTCGTTTTTCTGAATAATGTTGTTGCAGTTCAGATGGGTCGTGGACATGTGGACTTCAGCATTTTCAGTGGAACAGTGTCTAGTAAATACATGAGCCTTGTTTCCCCTCTGTATATTTTGCAAAATTAGATGGAATGGAACTGACAAGTACAACCACCTCATTCCAGAGTTTCTCCTCATTTGATGTTCTCAGTTCTGGAGGAGAAAACCTAACCCTGAGATGTGTTTTCCCTGTGTTTCTTGTTGCACAATATAGTGGAGTTTTGTTTTGTTTTGTTTTGCTTTTTTTAATTATTAACATTACCATTTTCTGTTCTGGTGTTCTGTGGTACTCAGTTTCAATGACAACAATTAGTAGTAGTTGTGCATTTGCTCTTCAATGCTGGGAATTAATTTTTTTTTATAAGCACATCCTGTTTTCAGTAATTGGATATACCACCAAGGAGTAAAACAAAAGATGAAACATCCTTCAAAGGAAGACAAATGGAATTAATATTCCAATTGGGTAATTACAATCCACGAGCCTAAGAAAACTCCTGTCCTTTCATTTTCAATCCCAGATTATTGAGCAACATGGCTCTGTTATACTTAAAGCCTACTTTCTTGCACCACTCACAAGGATGCTTTTCAAGTTTGGGTTAAAATAATTTCTTCTAATGTTTGGAGTGGCTAGTTCTTTGACTTCTTTGGAATTTTCTGGCACAATATAGCAAATGAACTGATTTTTCTCAGTGTGCTTACTGCTCCCATCATAATTTAGGTTTCAAATAATGTGAATCATTTACATGACACAATGTAATATCAGTCAGATTTCTTTTGCTGAAAAGGGGTGTTGAATTAATGTTAAGAGCATAGACTTGGTAGTTAGACAGCCTTGGTTCAAATCTTGGTAATGTAATTTGTTAACAGCATGAAGCATGATCTTGGACATGTTTCTTAAACTTTCAGTATCTCAGTTTCCTGCTATGCACGATAATAATAGTGCCCATATTAATGTATATAATAATAGTAGTTAATGTTTGTGAGCTTTTAATATGCATCGAGCACATTTCTAAATGCTTTACACGTACATTGAGTCAGCACATGCATAAGCTACCTGGAATAGTTTCTGACATAAACTGAGCACTCAGTAAATGTTAGCAATCATAATGGGTATTAGTGTTAGCCCTAGTAACAGAAACAGTTGTAATAGGGTTTTTATCTCCTTCTTCTAATTCCATTTGTTGTTATAGATTTCAAATCAGACTCTTTCTTAAAGGGTATTTCAAAGGTCCTATTTCAGTTCTAGTAAGAAGTTAAGAGACTACATTATGAGTATTTATCAAAGATAATAAAAATTTCACATTAAACCCTGAATATTTTAAATTGTCTTAAAAATACACCATATATAGGCACAAAATAAGTTTCACCTAGATAAGTACAGAATAACAATATGGAGAAAACATGGATTATAAAGTCAGTTCCATAAATTAGTAGAGACTTACTGAAATACTGAACACACTGTCAACGTTCTTTATTAAAAATACAAGCGTTTGTGGTGGTGGAAAGACGCTAGGTGTAGGAATAAAAAATGAAAAAGTTAGGGTGCCCCTCTTCCCTGTGTACATCACAAGTCCTCTGTCTTTGGAACCAAAATACCCCACACCTTGAAGTGGGATTACAGGAAGAAGCAGCATTGCACACCTTTGTGCGTGCACACACGTATATCCACTGCACTCTCGAGTACGTGCATTCCCTCACTCATTCTCTGCAGAGAAAACTTCCTGTGATAAAATTATAATCCCAAACACCAACCCTCTTTTGAAATTGTTAAAGGATATCAATGATTATAAGTTTTGCCATCTATTTATATTGTCAAGATTTTGTTGTACTGAGACATTTTTAAAGTGTCAAATAAACAATGCCCCTTGTTTAAAAAAAATTTATCAAACAGTTAAGTGTGCTATCAACTAAAAGGGCTAAATGCCCCATTCTACTCCACTGAAGGATCCATTGCTAATAGATCGGTCTACATTCCTACAGTTACCTTCTACACAAAAGCAAATACATTTCAACACACCATTTTTTTAAAAAATTAAGAATATAAACACATTATTTTATGATTTACTTTTTTCTTTCAGCAACATATTATGACTATCCTTTCATGACAGTGCTGATAGATTTCTTTTAACAAATATTTGAATACTCTGTACACATTGTAAAACAAAAGAAAATCTGGAGCTTACATTAGATAGGATGATCAAGAAAGTAAGAGGGGCTATTTGAACAGAGGTTTAAATAAATATGCCAATATGCTGTCCCGGGGAATGGATTTACCATCAGGATATATAGGTTGGTTCCTTGTCTCCTTTATTTTAAGGAACTGAATGGTCCCATGTTGTATAAATGCTGTGTACTTGTGTGAGTTTTTTCATCATAAAGATTTCAATAGATGTATATTTAAAATGTTAACAAATATTTTCAAATTGCCCTCCAGTCTAGTTTTATCCAAGTGCCCTGACACCAAAACTATGTGAGATCTTCTATTCTCTCCAATCCTTGCCAACTCCCAGACTGTCACGTCCTTTTATTGTTCTCTAAACTTACTGGTGCGAAATTGCATCTCTACTTCCATTTTGTTGTTACTAGTGAGTTTACAGATCTTATCATATATGTTATGACATATCTGCTTTTTTCTCTTAACTTCCTATGTACACACATATATATATATTGTTGGTCTTTTCCTAAGGGATGTGTAAGAACACATCGTGTAGTAAATTATCCTTTTTTATCATAGACGTTGAAAAAATTTACACAGTTTAATGCTGATCTTTTGACTTTGTTACTTTTCTTAAATTTTAAAAAAGTTTTATATAGTCAAAAATTATTATTTTTCCCATATCTATTCATCATTGAGTACCTGCAATATGGCATATTCTTTCCTAGATATAGGATTAAAAACAATGCTTACAATTTAGTGGAGGGAGATAGACAACAAATGTATAAATATGAGGTGATTCCTATGTCATACAAAGGATAAGCAGAGCATTCAAAAGGTATTTAAGGCAGGGGAGCTACCCATTTATGCAAGCAGTTGAAGAAGTCCTCTCTGAGAAGGTGACATTTAATCAGACTCCAGAAGGAAACAAGAGAGTGAACCACATAAGGAACGATCTTCCAATCATGGAAACAGCAAATGAAACAAGACCCTACTAAGCGCGTGTCAAAAATGGCAAAGAGGTCAAAGGCTGGGTGGATCCGTCAGTGCTGGGCTGTGATGTGAGAAACCACTGGAAGATTCTGAGCAGAGGTGTCACATTATCTGACTTCCATTTTAAAGGATCGTTCCGGCTGCACCACAGAGAAGAGAGACCAAGGGATGAGAACTAAGGCTGAAGTGGGGAGAACATTTATAAGGATATTGCAATAGCCGGGGTAAGAAATGCTGAGAGCTTCTGGGAATTTTGACATGCTTATGAAAGATTTACTTTCTTTAAGAGTATAAAGACAAAATTTACATACATTTTCTTTTCTAGGTTAGGTTTAAAGTTCTGTTTCTCATTAAATTTTTTTATCACATGCAACTTTTTTAGAGTAAAAGATAAAAATAGTGTTTCTGCTTTTTTCCCCACATTTACCTATGTTTTCTCAAACACTGTTAGAATCGAATATTTTACATTTAGACCTTTTATGCACTAAGAATCCATTTTGTAAGTTACAAATTAGACATCAAGCTTTAAGGTTTTTTTTCCACCAAATGCTTTTATTCTAACAATCATTTATTTACAATTTTGTCTTCGCCCCACTGATGTAACATGCTCTATTCCTACATATGCAGTCAGGCATTGCTTAACAATCGGAATATATTTTAAGAAATATGTTGTTAGGCGATTTTGTTGTGGTGTGAACATCATAGAGTGTACTTACACAAACATAGATGCTATAGCCTTCTGCACACCTAGGCTTTATGGTGTAACCTGTTATTACTAGGCTAGCATGGTACTGTGCTGAATACTTTAGGCAATTGTAACACAACGTTAAATTATTTATATATATAAAAACACATCTGAACATAGAAAAGGTACAGTAAAAATATGGCACATAAGATGAAAATGGTGCACCTATATAGGACATTTACCATGAACGGAGCTTGCGGGACTGGAAGTTGCTCTGGGTGAGTCAGGGAGTGAGTGGTGAGTGAGTGTAAAGGCCTAGGACATTACTGTATACTACTGTAGACTTTAGAAACACTCTGCACTTAGGCTACACTAAATTTATTTAAAAATAAAGTAATTCTACTACAACATTACGATGGCTACGATGTTAGTGGAGATAGAAATTTTCCAGCTTCATTATAACCTTATGGGGCTACTATCATATTACATGCGGTCCATCATTGACTGAAATGTCGTTATGCAGTGCCTGACTCGATACTTGAATATATTTCTGGCCCACGAATTCATTGATTTGTCTCTTGATCTTTGTGCCAGTAAAATGCTATTCTAATTATTGTTGCTTTTTAACATATTTAACATATTTTAAGATTCAATAAAGACAGTAAATCATTGTCAGACATTAACTAACTAGAACAGTCCTTTATTAAGTTATTTATGATAATTTTCTCTATCATCATTATAAACTAGAAAAAAAAAAGCAAATAAGAAGGGCCGAAGAAAATCATGTGTTTGAAATGTTATTTACATTCATGAGTTGTCTCACAGCCATCACTGGATCCCCTCAAAGCAGAATCCTTCCTCTGCCTTCTATTTCCTCAACCTCTATTTGTGAGCTTCTGTGATCCTCTATGAAAACAACTACTTCACCATGCTTTGTGTTACCTTCGATTGTTTGTGCATCCAAATCTATGGACTGCAAGAAGCTTAAAGATAGAAATAATACATACCAGATTCAAACAGCTTAGGTATTTAGCGTAGTTTGAAAGCACAGATGTTTTTTAAAATTTAAAATTTCAATGAAGTTCAATTTATTATTTTTTCTTTTGTTGCTCACATTTTTATGTCAGGTATAAGAGTCCTTTGTCAAATCTGAGGTCATGCACATTTATTCCTGTCTTTCTTCCAAGAGTTTCATAGTTTTAGCTCTAGTATTTAGGCCTTTGAAAATTTTGAGTTACTTTTTGTGTGTGGTGTGATAAGAGTCCGATTTCATTCTTTCATGTATAGATATCAAATTTCCCAGTATCATTAGGTGAAAATGCAAATTTTTCCCCATTGAATGGTCTTGGCACTGTTGTCAAAAATAAATTGACCAAAAATATATGGTTTATTTGTGGATCATTTCATTGATCTATATGTCTATTCTTATCCAAGTATCATACTATCTTGGTTATTGTTGCTTAGTAGAATTTTTTGAAATTGGGAAGTATGAGCTCTCCGATTTTGTTCATCTTTTCCAAGGCCATTTTACCGATTTTGCATCAGTTAAAATTCCACATGAACTTTAGGATCAGCTTGCCAATTTCTACAAAGAAGCCCACTGAGATTAAATAGGATTGCATTGAATTCATAGATCAATTTGAGGAGCTTTACCATATTAACAATATTAAGTCTCCCAACCCATGAACATAGAATGTTTCCTTTATTCATTTATAATAAATCTCCTTTGTTTCCACAATGCATTGCAATTTTAAGAATATATATTCTGCACTTCTTTTGTTAAATATATCCTGAAGAATTTTATTCTTTCAGTGTTATTGCAAATGAGATTTTTTTCTTCATTTTTGAATTGTTCATTGCAAGTGGACAGAAATTAGTTTTACATGTATTGATTTTACATCTTGCAACCTTGCTGAACTCATTGAAACTCCAAGAGTGTGTGTGTGTGTGTGTGTGTGTGTGTGTGTGTGTGTGTGTGTATTCTTTGGGATTACCTGTAAAGAAGATCATGTCATCTGTGAATAGCCATGGTTTTATTTCAATTTGTATGCCTTTTATTTTCTTTCCTTTGCCCAATTGCCCTAGCTAGAACCTCTAGTACAATGTTGAATAGAAATGGTGAGAGTGGACATCCCTCTATTGTTTTTGGTCTTAGAAAAATAGCAATCAGGCTTTCTTTATTATCTATGATATCACCTGTGGGTTTTTCATAGTTACGCTTTATAAGATTAAAGAAGTTTTCTTTTCTTCCTAAATTGTTGAATGTTTTTTAATGAAAGAATGTTGGACTTTGTCAAAAGCTTTTTCTGCATTTTTTGCATGAGATGTCTATTAAGATGAGCATATGTCTTTTATTTTATGTTTTATTGATACGATATGCTGTTACATTAATTGATTTTCAGATATTAAGCCAAACTTGCATTCCTGAGATAATTTCCACTTGGCTATGGTGTGTGATTCTTTTTATATTTTGCTGATTTTGTTCGTTAGTATTTTGTTGAGGATTTTTACATGCATATTCATAAGAGATATTGCTGTATAGTTTTCCACTCTTGTGAAATATTTGTCTGGCTTTGGTATCAGGGAAATGCAGGCCTCATATAAAAATATGGGAGGTGTTACACTTCTATTTTTTGGAAGAGTTTGTGAAAAATTGCAATTATTACTAATTCTTCTTTAGATGAATTCACCCGTGAAGCCATCTGAACCCGAAGTGTTTTTTAGGATAAATTATTTTGTTTCTACATCTATCTATTTACTGGATATGAGTCTATTCAAATGTTTTATTTCTTCTTGAAATAATGTCAGTGATTTGTGTATTTCTAGGAATTTGGCCAGTTCATCTAAATTATCAGAATTACTAGCATGAAATTATTTATACTATTTCTTGTAATTGTTTTTCTCTGCAAGGTCATTAGTAATGTTCCCCCTCTTTACTTCTGATTCTAGTGATTTGAGTCTTTTTTTTTTCTTTTCTTGGTCAATTTAAGTTTGTAAATCATTTAATTTTTTCAAAAAACAGTTTTTTTCATTGATTATCTCTATCATTTGTTGCATTTTCAATTTCATTTTTTTCCTCACTAATATTTATCATTTTCTTCCTTTTTCTTGCTTTAGGTTTAATTTTCTCTTCTTTGTCTACTGTTTAAAGGTAGACTATGAGATTATTGGTTTGAGACCTTTCTTTTTATTTTTAATTTAGTCATTTACTACTATAAATTTCCCTCTAAGCACTTCTTAACCTGCATGCCATCTCATATATTTTGTTATGTCATGGCTTCAGTTTTATTGATCACAAAATATTTTTTAATCTCCCATTTGATTTCTTTTTTGAGTCATTGGTTGTTTAGGTGTATCGTTTACTTTCCACATACTTATTTTTCCAATTTCTTTGTGTTAAATATTTCTGATTGCACTCCATTGTAATCAGAGAACACATTTTATATTATTTCTATTCTTTTACATTTATTGAGTTATTTTATGATCTAGTATATTGTCTGTCTCAGAGAATGTTCCCTGTGTACTTGAGAAGACTGTATATTCTCCTGTTATTGAGTGGACTGTTCTGTGGATAGATGTCTGTCAGGTCTCATTTGTTTATAGTGTTGTTCAAGTCTTCTATTTTTTTGTTGATATTCTGTCTATTTGGTCTGTCTATTTTGAAAAGTGGAAAATTGAATTCTGTTACTGCTCAATTGTCTGCTTCTCCCTTCATTTCAGTTGGTTTTTGCTTTATGTGTTTGGTGCTCTATTACTAGGCACATATATGTGTAAAATTATTATATCTTCCTGAGGATTGATCCTTTTGTCATTATAAATGCCGCCCTTATGTTTAGTAATGTCATTTGCTTTAATGTTTATTTTGTCTACGATTATAGCCACTCCGGCTTTCTTGCACAATATATCTTTTTCTAATCTTTAATTTTTTAAATCTATTTTTACCTTTAAATCTCAAGTGTATATCGTAAGATAGCATAAAGTTGTATCTTTTTTTGTTTTTATCTTATCTTACAATTCCTCCTTTTTGATTAGAATATTTAATTCATTCACATTTAATGTTATAATTCACATAGTTGGATTTACATTTGTCATTTTACTTTTTGTTTTCTGTATCTCTTATGTTTTTTTCCCCTCTATTTCTCTTTTGCTGTTTTCTTTTGTATTAAGTAAAATTTTCTAATGGAATTTTTAGTTTCTTTAATAAATTTTGTTATGCTATTTTTAAAGTTATTTCCTTAATGCTGGCTTTCAGGCTTATCATATACATATTAACTTATAAGAAACATCTTCATATTTAAACAAATTTCATTTCAGTGAGATAGAGAAATATTACTTCCATATAGCTCTATTCTCTTTCCCCCTTTTGTGATATTATTCACATCTATAATGACTACAAACCCAATGATGCATTATTAAAATAATTATTTCATATAATTTTATGTATTTTAAGGAAGCTAAAAGAAGAAAGGTGAGCAAATATGTATTTATAGCTTTTGTTATATTAAACTTTTCATTTATCATTTGTAAATCTTTTTATTTACTCCTATGCATTCAAGTTTTCATCTGTAGAAATTTCCATAGCCCAATACAGTTTTGCCTCCAGCCACCTGTTTTGTGCTGTTATTGGCTCATATATTGCATCTCTATGTTACAGGTTCAACAATACCATATACACTATACTATACCATATATACTATAGTATAGTATGTGTGTATATACAGATACAGGTTGAGCATACCTAATTCAGAAATCCAAAAGGTGAAATGCTCCAAAATCCAAAACTCTTTGAGCCCTGACATGATATCACAAGTGGAAAATTCCTCACCCGACTTTATGTGACAGGTCACAGTTAAAATACAGTCCCACAACACAGTTTATTTAGTATCCCCAGGAGGGTTAAGCTTTTAATCAAAACACAGCATCATAGATGAAAACTGTATTCTGCTGCTGTTTATTATTGCTTTTGTTTAACAGCTAATATAGATATTTTAGTGATGCTACTCTGCTTAGTTACCCTGAATACATTAATTTTTTACTGTATTAGTAGTAAGATATAGTTTTTCCTATTAGGTACTTTTGTGTCAATAAGTGTAAGAAAATGATTGTTTATCTATAGCATGTACAGAGTCAGGAATAATGATGATCATGCAAACAAACAGTCCACATGGGTGGCTGTGATAGTGGCACCTTTGTTTTCTAATGATTCAGTGTATACAAAGTTTGTTTCATGCATAAAACTATTAAAACTATTATATAAAATTACCTTCAGGCTATGTGTACAAGGTAACATACACATAGTAATATACACATACGCATAATGTTTCACATGAAACATAAATAAATTTTGTCTTCAGGCTTGGGTTCCATCCCCAAGATCTCATGATGTACCTGCAACCATTCCAAAATAAAAAAAAAAAAAATCTGAAATCCGAAACACTTCTGGTCCCACGAATTTCAGATAGGAGATACTCAACCTGTTCATATATTTCTCTGAGTCTCTGTTTATTTTTTTAATAATTTTTTTCTCTATTCTTCAAATTACATAATCTTTATCAGTCTGTCTTCAAGTTTTCTAATTCTCTCTTCTGCCAGTTCAAATCTACTATTGAGCCCCTCTAGTAAATATTTCATTTTGGTTATCATACTTTTAAGCTACAGAATTTTATTTTTTAAATAATTTCTATCTTCTTACTGATTTTCTCTATCTGATGCAACACTTTCATCATACCTTTTTTCACTTCTTTAATAATGATTTCCTTTAGTTCTTTGAACATATTTCTAAAGGCTACTTTGAAGTATCTGTCCACTATGTCCAGTTTCGGTTGTTACTTATAGGCAGTTGCTATTTCCTGCTTTTATTCTAAGTGCTTGGTTCATCCTTTTGTGTTTCTTTGCATGTCTCCATTTTCCTGGAAACAGAACATTTTAGATAATATATTGTAAGAATTTCCATCTCCCTTCTAGGACCTGATACTGATATTTGCTTCTTTACTAGTTTAGTAACTGAATTATTTTAGTGAAGTCCATGTTATTTTGCTTTTCAGAGGGTACAAGTCTTCAGGATGCCCAGAGTAACTCTGGGATGACAGTGGCTTTGACAAGGTTTTTTTTTGTCTCTTGCCTTGCCACACCAGGTGTTAAGCTCTACTAATTGCTGGCTTATTGCTCTATTGTTTTCAACAATGCCCCAGGGCACAAATTGCTTCACAGACTAATCCAATCAAATTTGAGGTCCTTGAAGGTGTAGTTCCAAAGGTCAGTGTTTGAGATTTGGTTCTGACCCCAGGAGGGCTCTTCCCCAGCCCTCTCTTTCCGCATTTCTTAACAACAAACGAGCTGCTCTACAGATGAGCCTATATTTCCCATGAATCTATTAATCACCTGTCAATTGCTTTTTACCTAAAACTTCCACTGTTTTTGAGAGTGCTCTTAGGCTTGACTTCTTTACATTCTGTTGCAAATGAAGTCAGTTTCTTTGAAGAGGGATTTGGAGTTCTCTGTTCTATGACTCGCTTGTCCCGCCAAGGCAAAATCTCAAGCCAAATGTTTGATGCTGGTGTAGGGACAATGGTGATCTTCTCTCTAAGTGACACCCTCCCACTTGAAAAGCTAAGCACTTGGTGAATGAAAGGGGACAGCAACCCTAGGTCATTTTGCCTTGCCTCCTTGTGTATATACACGTATACACACAACTGGATCCTGAAGTCCAAACAGTGACTCGAAATGATTAAATCAGGCAGTCATTGTCTATCCACAAATAAAAAGAGACCCAAGGGATTTCTTTATAAATGTTGTAGAGGAAAACAGTTGGGGATAGGCTAAAGGAAAAGAAGACATATTTTAGTTTGATATTCTTATTTAGATTTTGACAAAGCTAATTAACAAACTACTGCTAGTAACTTTATATTCCAAGCATACTTTTGGATAAACAACCACAGTTCAACTCTAGCTCAACTACATCATAAAGCATTTCCTACATTCTGAATGTACACATTACCAACTATACTTTATCAACTACACATTATCAACTGTAGCATAACATTCCTTAATTGCTTTGTGGATGTGAGTCTTATTTCTCACATGAGTTGTGAATAAAAGTATAAATTCCCTAAGGGCAAAGGACTTTGAGATTTCTTTCTGCCCCTGATAGCTAGGTAGCCCATGGTACCTAGTGAAATGCTCAATGTGTTGAAACATTCTATAAATGCCTCTTGATTGATTGACCATTGACTAAGAGTCTGTCAGCTGTCTGCTATCTTGCTGCTTTGTATTTTCTGTGTATTTCTCATCCAGCTTTGGCAATGATGCTCAACAGAAACAGATTTCTCTGCAAGTAATTATATTACCTTTTTGATTTCTCCTTAAAATAACAGTGGTCATCTGTGTCAGAGACCTAGCATTAACGTAAGAAGCACGGATTGAAGGAAAACGTTTCCTAACGGCAAAATGAAATCTTTGAAGAGACTGTCACAAATAAGAATGGAGAAAGCAGTTCAGAGGCAAAGATACCTTTGGATTCTCTCATACCTATTCAATCTTCTAATCATACGCTGTAGATTGCTAACCACAAAACAGACATATTGTGATTATCTGTAAACATTAGAGGATATAGCATTGAGCTGTATTGCCTCCACCAGGACTCTAAGCCGTAAACTTGTAAGTACATTAGAAGCCGACACTCTTAGCAGACTTTGCAGAATTGCTGGCAGCATCAACATCTGATCGATATGCATGTTCACCAGCCAAGCTGACTAGTACATCTGTTCTGTGAAGAAACATACATTCTGCCTCTAGTACAATCAGTGTAATTAAAAATTAACATGCATTAATTGTTAGAGCTGATGTAAACAGCTGATGTTCCACTTAGCACTGTCTTCTGTACATATCATTAGGCAAAGCCAAATATTGTTAAGTAAACAGGCAGCGCTTACAGAAGGGAGAGAAATAGAAAACTAATTCCAACTAAATAAACCGACACTGTATTAAAAGTCAAATTAAAATGATTAACCAGAGCCACATTAGGCTCTGGATCTTCAGAGGAAAACAATTATGAAAGTCATATTTAATTATTTGAATCTTATTTTGGTAAATGTGTTTAGGCTCAGTCTGAAATAGAGCCAGCATACGCGTGATACACTAGGATTTCAGAAGAGTAGAAAAGAACTCTAGAAAAAGTACAATTCAGGATTGATTTATGGCTGACACATTCTGCGAAAATGCGTCATTCACAGCAAGTCCAGTGACCAGCATTCTCTGGGGAAACCCAAATCTGATGTTTAATGTTAAAAGGGGTCTACTGTCTTCTGCCAGCATCTGCATAATTGCCATCAGTGTCGGTGGGCGTTTCAGGCACATACTGAGAAGAGAATATACACCTCATGACTTAAGTCTTACCTGCCTTTTTAAAAATAATGTCACAGCAAAATGATTTCTCCATCCTGATACAAAACCAGGGAGAAAAAAAAAGTGTCCAGCAAGCAAATCTGTCCAGTGAGACGCACTCCCAGCTTCAGGCCAGAGAGCAGTTCTGTAGTTACAGATTGCCTGGGGCAATCAGCTGTTTGGGGCCCCAGGCTCTTTCTTCCGTGCTGTGGTTGCCCCTGAAAATGACTTGTCTATCACTCTCAAGTTCCATTTAAAAATAATGTGAATTTGAGTTTTGAGAATGATTTCTTAGGCTATTTTCTCATGAAGTTTGATAAAATTAAAAAAAAAAGTCTCAATAAATGTGGTTTTAGAAAGGAAATAAAAATCACAGAGCGCTAGAGTTCAAGGGAGAAACAGATTTATCCAGAAATCACTGGGAAAAACATTGCTGTTCAATTGCTATTGACTCTTTTGCTATTTGCTATTTGACTCAATTGCTATTGAGTCCTTTTTGTTTTTTTGTCACAATGGCAGCCATTACAAAGACAGTTATAAAAATTCCCTTAGCATGTAAGCATGAAATGGTGAGACCTCCACTGGAATTACATAGTGATGTGTTTGAGACAAGACGTGTGCCTACATTATTTATTCATAATTGTGTTAAATTGCAAACCGAATTAGTTCACGTACTAAGAGAAGGTATTAAAAATGTTGAAATTATTCATAGTAAACAACTTTAGATGTGTCAAGAATCACAGGAATCAAAATGAAGCCTGTAAAAGTTAGAGAAATTACATAAATTTCGGGCATGCATGAATATAAAAGCTAGATGAGCTTCCAAGTTTTCTGTATGCTATTCAAAATCGCCATCCTTCTGCATGTTTTAAACATAATATATAAAAATTGATTGTTGTAGAATAACAGTTTTTGAGAATTTAAATGAAACATCTGAAAGATGCTGCTATTATTATAAAAATGTCTTATTTACAAAATACAAAGGCATCGTTATTGATTTATTATCTAAAAACACAGTTTGAAAAACTTCTTTCATGATATTAAATATATATTTCTCTTTTTTAAAATAAAAAATTTCCTTAAAAATGCTGTTAAACTACCACTTAAGCAAAATAATTTGAAAATGATGTCCTAGTTAATTAAAAGTTAACACATATCCAACACATGGATTATTAAGAAGTAAAATATGCATTCCATAGAGTTTATATTAAGTAATAACTATTTCTTTGATTTTTTTTCCATTACTCAGAAAATCTTGATGATCTTATGGTCCTTCAAACTCATGAAAATTTCTGAGCCATAACTTGTGAATTATAGTAGATATCAATGGTTTGTATAATTAGGATAAGCTTGATTTTTACCTTGAGAAAGCTTTTTAAAATAGCTCTCCTATCAGTTTTCTTGACACTCAATATTTGTATATTTACATACATATATGAATATATATACACATATACTACACACATAATAATTCTGGGAAATTCTGTCTAATTACAGTTCTTTGTGTTTGTACCATGACTAGACAAGAATTTGCTAAAATAAAACTGAAAAAGAGGTGTACCTCTTTGGTTAAAATTCAAAAATAGCGAAAGCATCTTCTTGAATATAAACGTGGTGTTCATGAAAATATTAATAATATATTTTATAGTACTTTTATGGGTATCTTAATGTACAATGATTGTTAAATCCTCAGTGTACTCACAAGTATACATTTTCCTCAAAGAAGAAAGTGTGAATTTGCGTTATCTTAAATTCCTCACATTTTGTAGGAGAATTTCAACCAAATAAATAATTTTAAAGGAATGGAGAATGAAAAATAAAGATAGACTATTTATTTAGGGTTATTAAAGCTTTATAAATACAGAATAGTTTTCTTCTAGTTCTTCTTAGAATGTAATTAATATGTTTAAGATTGATTTATCTCCTAATTACTATCATTTTCTATGTTATTTCATTTTGGAACATCTCTTCCATTTTCTCTTTCATCAAGGGAACAGGTTGAAGTCTGCCTTCATATTTCATTGTGCCTTCAGGTGATAGAATTTTCAGCAAATGATTTGTGTAATTAACAATTAAAAATATATCTGTGCTCTTAAATTCTCTATAATATCCCAATCTACCAACAATTTTGCCAATGGGATTTAAAGAACACAATGAAGAGACTGATATTCACTTTTTTCTGTGTGCAATATAGCTACACCCAAAGTCCATGTCACAACTAATCATATTGTCATTTTATTTATCTCCTATGAAATCAAACTCATAATTATCTCTGAATCTTTTTATCATCAATTAGTTGCTAGATTGCTTTTCCTTGCTATAGGATACGTCAGATACTCACTTCTCTTCTCCATTTTTTTATCCAATGCTACAATGGTGAGGTCTTACAAAGTATAATTATAAAAGTGACAATGTAACTTCAGGCTACCAATGTGGTAAAATATTACTCCTGATGGATTCTCTTTGGGTTTTCCATTATTTATGAGTAGTGGTGCGATAGCAGACATAACATGGGAAGTAACTCCGTTCAAAGGACCCAAATGCCTCAGGAGAGATATATAATAGAAAAGTGAGAAGAGATCGAGGATTATCTTTTTGTTTTAGCATTTTTATTTATATTAATCATGAGCTAGAAATCATGTAGAATTACTCATACTAAAATCAAAGAGTCTCTCTAGTAGTGATATAGGGATTCTCTTTCAGGGTCCTTAAAAATGTCAAAAATCTTGAAACAACTGTCACTCTAGTTTAAAATCTCAGAGAAATGTTTTCATTCAAGTTGCCCAAACACCAAAGGATACTGACAGGGATGCAGTCAGGGCAATTTCTCAAAATACAAAAATTTAAATTTAGCTCTCAGCCTTCTATCATCCTGTAATAAAATTACTGAGCTCATTTAAGAAAGATAAAAGAATCAACCAAATGCACGTTGGTCCTTGAAGATGCCCCAAAGTCCTGCTATGTTTCTTAGTTTGCTCTCTCTCCAGTGCTCTACTTGTAGGAACCAGTGTCCATTTCAGACTTCCTTCCTGAAATCCCTAACCTACCCCTTCACTCTTAAGGGATATCTCACCTTCTAATTCATACAATACGAGGAAGCCAATGAAATTCACCTTAAGATCCTTCCATTAAACCTACAAATTACCTGTGTCTTTATCTTCTTTTCCTCCACCTTTGTAAGAAAATGAAAGGGTTAACATTTTCCTAAGGCTACCATTGCTACTGGCCTCAACAGTCTACCCCTCTGACATCTCAGAGAACCTATTCTATCCATTAAATGGTCTCTCCTTCCTCATAACAATACATCTGGCAAATGCCACTTGCATGATAATGTCTCTAGTTTTCTACTCTTGTTGATTCCTTAGTGTCATAATCTCTTTTCTGCTATTTAATGGAATACCTGAAAATAATGGAATACCTGAAACCAGATAATTTATAACAGAAATGGATTTATTTCTTCCAATTATGGAAGCTGAGAAGTCCAAGGCCTAGGGGCCATATCTGGTGATGACCTTCGTGCTAGTGAAGATTTTCTGCAAAGTCTAGAAGCAGAGAAGGGAATCGCATGGTGAATGTGCTAGCTTAGATCTCTCTTCCTTTTCTTATAAAGCCACCAGCACTGCTTCCATGAAAACCCGTTAATCCATCAACCCATTAATTCATGAGTGGATTAACCCATTCTTAAGAGTAAAGACCTCATTACCCAATAACCTATTAAAGGCTCCCACATTTCAATACTGCCACATTGAAGATTAAATTCCAACATGAATTTTGGAGGGGGCAAATATTCATAGCACTCGACATCAATTTGCATTTTCTGAGGAATAGAAATCAAGAAAAGATTAAATGTGCAAGAAGAGATGTCTTTGGGAAAAAGCCTACAAAGGAGGAAGGGGAGGGAGCATAAAAAGATGGGGAAAGCTTTCAGGCTGTGATGATGATTCCTGTGAAGGAGAGCTTGCAGGAAGAAGGACTGGTTAGGAAAAGTCTCACACCATACAGCACAATTATAAGATAGTGTTTCCAGAAAGCAACACAGAGTGAAAGATTATTTTAGAGCTTTAAGATTTAATGTCTACCATGCTGGGTTTCACACTTGCTTTGGGCTGGTTGCTCCTTTCTTTCTACCTATTTCTCCCCTTTGGAATGGGAATCTTTTTTTTTTTTTTTGAGACAGAATCTCACTCTTTTTCCCGGGCTAGAGTGAGTGCCCTGGTGTCAGCCTGGCTCACAGCAACCTCAAATTCCTGGGCTCAAGTAATCCTTCTGCCTCAGCCTCCCAAGTAGCTGGGACTACAGGCATGTGCTACCATGCCCTGCTAATTTTTTCTATATATTTTTAGCTGTCCAATTAATTTCTTTCTATTTTTGGTAGAGATGGGGTCTTGCTCTTGCTCAGGCTGGTCTCGAACTCCTGAGCTCAAACAATCCGCCCGTCTTGGCCTCCCAGAGTGCTAGGATTACAGGCATGAGCCACGGCACCCAGCCACTGGAATGAGAATCTTTATGCTATGCCTGTCCCACCATTATATCTTGGAAGTAGATAACTTGATTTTGATTTTGTAGGCTCACAGGTGGAAAAATTTGCTCTGAGTCTCAGATAAGATTTTTGACTTTAAGTTGGTGCTGGAACAAGTTAAGACTTTGGGGACTATAGGGATAGAATGATTATATTTTGCATGTGAAAAGGGCATAAGTTTGCGGAGGTTAGAGGCACAATGCTTTGGATGTAGATTGTCTCCACCAAATGTTATATCAAAATGTAATTGCCAGTGTAATGGTGTTGGGAGGTGGGTCCTTTAAGAGAAGATTAGGTTGTTCGAATAGATTAATGTCTTTCTTGTGAGACTGGGTTAATTCTCACAAAAGGAGTGAATTAGCTCTTGTGAGAGTGGGTTGTTATAAAGCAGATCAGCCTTCTTTCTCCTCTCTCTCTCTTGCACACGCTCCTGTCATGTGATGTCATTCACCATATTGTGATGCAGAACAACCCAACTAGATGCTAATTCCATGCTTCTTGGACTTCCCAGCCTCCAGAATCATGAGCCAAAATAAACCTCTTTCCTTTATAAATTACTTAGTCTCAAGTATTCTATTATAGCAGCAAAAAAATGGACTAAGACACCCCATTGTGTTCAGCCATTGGCTGTAGGCAGCCAATGGTAAATATGGCCTCTGCTCCAATGGTGGTGAATCCAAAAATGCAACACCTGGAGCTATCATTCAGTTAAATTTCTGCAGCAGGAAGTTTGAGAGGAGCATTCTCTTGGTAACACATTCTCTCTTCTCTAATTCTTCAACAGTTATACCCCACCATTAAAATTATTCTCAACAAGCTTCCAATTGATAGAGCCAGTGAACTCCTTTTAGTTCTTAATTTACTCGTCCTTCACTGCATTTGATACTGTTGACCAATCCCACTTTAAAGTTATCTTCTCATGACTTCTGTCACACTATACTTTCAGGGTTTTTATGTTTAAATCTCTTTTTCTTGTCAGTTTTCACCCCTGAGAATCACAGTTAAAATCCATCTTGCATTGTTTCCAAAATTGGTAAACGTCACTATTATGTAACAAGATAGTAGATATAAGGGACAAACTATAAAAAGTTTAGCATTGTCTTTGACTTTCACATCTTGCTCTCTTATCATCCATAGCATACTTAACATAGGACTTACCGTTCTGCCCCTTAAACACCTCAAATCTATGCTTTCCTCTCAATGTGCTTTCCAAAACTATGAGCCACTTTGCTTCTCATTTGGGTTATTGCTAAATCCCTTTTACATTGGTTTCTTTGTCCTGAGTCTATTCACACTGCAAAGTGGGTGATCTTGCTATAATTGAAAACTGATAAACATCAATTTCTTATTAAAGATACTGCCCTATCCTTGAGATAAAGTTTAAACTTCTTAATATTGCATGGAAGGCTCTTTAATACTTGGTGCCTACCTACCACTTCACTCTCACCTTTGCCACTTCTCGTTAGACTCTGGCATTCAAGTCAAACTTCCTTTAGTTGCTACCCTATACAATGCTCTCTCTTCAAATCTGGCTGAATCTTTCTTCCCCCAATTTTTCAATTGACCAACTCTTATCCATTTTTCAGACAACATTTGAGAAATCTTCCTCAAGCCTTTGAATCCAGATTTGGCACCTGTTCTCCATGATCTGAAAATACTGTCTTTGATTTCAACTACTGTATAGTAGAGAGGAGCCCTTATCCATGGGGAACACATTTCAACACATCCAGTGGATGCCTAAAACCTCAGATAGTATCAAACATTACATATGCTATGTTTTTTCTTATACATACATTATGATAAAGTTTAATTTATTAATTAGGCACAGTAAGAGGTTAACAATAAAATAGAACAATTATAATAACATACTGTAATAAAAGTTATGTGAATATGGTTTTTCTCTCTCAAAATATCTTATTGTACTGTACTCACTCTTCTTGTGATAACGTGAGATGATAAAATTCCCACCTAATGAGCTGAAGTGAGGTGAATGATGCAGGCACTGAGTCATAGTTAGGCTACTCCTGACCTTCTGATGGTATGTCAGAAGGAAGATCATTGGCTTTGGGTGATCCTGGAACACTGAGCCATAACAATATCAGCTGGATGTCAGAAGCAGACAATGTTGATAAATAACGGGCAGATAGTACATACAGTGTGGATATGCTGAACTGAGGGGTGAATCATGTCCCAGGGGGGACAGAATAGGACAGTGAGAGATTCCAATACACTATCCAAAACAGCATGTAATTTAAAACTATGAATTGGTTATTTCTGGAATTTTTCATTGAATATTTTCAGACCACAGTTGACTGTGGGTTACTAAACCCACAGAAAGTGAAACCACAGATAAGGGAGGACTACAGTATTGCAAATGACAAATTTCCTTCACTAACCACCACAGATAAGTGGGGACTACGATATTGCAAATGACCAGTTTCCTTCACTAACCATAGGCTCAACAAAGATTAGAATTACATCTGTTCTGTGCATTATAACAACACTATAGATGTAATACTTAATCAATATCCCCAGTATCTATTTTAGCAGTATAGTCTCAGAGACATTGTCTTCTCCTTCCATCCTTTGTCATACATATATTCAATAATTTGATCGGGGAATAAAAACAGCTAAATAAGAGCCCCTAAAGCACTATTAATTATCTGTGAAGTCGTGAGCTAATCTTTGTAGCCATTGGTTTCTTCAACTCAGGATGTGACCTGCACAGGAGTGTTGTCCCTCATGTGAATATTGATCAGAAAAACAGTGTTTTTTTTTTTATTTCAGCATATTATGGGGTTACAGATGTTTAGGTTACGTGTGTTGGCCGGCCGGCCCCCAGGGCGGGGGGCGGGGGGGGGCGGGGGGCGGGTGGGGGGGCGGGGCCGCGTGGGG
>CAUYSK010065408.1:0-11112 GCA_963575035.1 Avahi laniger
CTTAATGGTAGCTTGTTTATGCCAGCAGCAAAGAAGCCTGGAGAGCAAGTGGAGATGAAATCGAGAAAGGTGTTTTCCACAGCTTGTTGAAAATTGAATATTTTTCCTTGCAAGAAGTTGTCCAAAGCCTGAAAGAAGTGGTAGTCAGTTAGTGCAAGGTCTGGTGAATATGGTGGATGACAGAGAGTTTCCAAGTCCAGCCTCTGTAGTTTGAGTAGCGTTGTTTGTGCGACATGTTGTCAAGTGTTGTCTTGCAAGAGGATTGGCCTGTCTGTATTGATCAATCTCAAATGCTTACAAGCATCCTCATCATTTCATCCAATTGGTTGCAGTAGACATCTGCTGTAATCAACTGACCAGGTTTCATGAAGCTGTAGTGGATAATACCAGCACTGGACCACCAAACAGACACCATTAGCTTTTTTTTCATGATTATTAGGTTTTGGACTGTATGTTTCTACTCTTTATTCAACCATTGTGCTGAACACTTGCAATTGTCAAAAAGAATCCATTTCTCATCACACATGACAATACAATATGGAAATGGTTCGCCTTAATGTCATGACAGCAAAGAAAAGCAAGCTTCAAGATTTCTCCTCTGAGAATTCATGTGGAACCCATCCCATCTATCCATCTTCTTTACGTTGCTGATTTGTTTCAAATGGTCCAATATTGTTGGAATAGTAATGTCAAACCTTGCTGCTAATTCACATGTAGGTTGAGATGGATTTGCTTCCACTACAGCTTTCAGCTCATTGTTATCCACCTGGGTCTCAGGTGGCCCGCGTGGCTCATTTTCAAGATTAAAATCACCAGAATCGAACTTCTCACAACATTAACGTACTGGGCATTCATTAGCCACATCCTTCCCAAACACTTTGTTGACATTTTGAGCCGTCTGCACTCCATTGGTTCCATGACGAAACTCAAATTTGAAAGTAACAAGAACTTCCGACTTATCCACGGTTTCACAAAAATTGCTCTAAAAAAATTTGAAAGATAATCACAAGCCAAAACATACATTTGAAAGATTGAGGATGTACCTTCACTAGAAATAAAACAAGAAGTGTCAAAGTGAAATGTCAGAGATATCAACCATCAAATTTAGTACTTAAGAAAATCGGACATTTCATACTTAATAACCTTATTACTAGAGCTTATTGCAAGTGTAATAAGATAAGAAAAAGAAATAAAAGTTATAAAGATTAGAAAGAAAAAAATAAAAAATTCAAAAGTTCTATAAACCACTAGAAACAAGAGTTTGGCAAGGTTGTTGAATGCAAAACAAATATGTGTACAAAATCAACAGCCTCGCTATTCACCAGCAATAAAAATTTAAAAATGTAATTTTAAGAAAGATATATTTTTCAATGGCAACAATAAAATGTAAGGTACCTAGGAATAAATCTAACAAAAGATGCATAAGCCTTTTATCAATAAAATTATAAAACTTTATTGAAGAACATAGTAATGGGTGGAAAGATAAACCATATTCATTGTTGAGAAGATGCAATTTTGTAGTGACAGCGATTTCCTCCAATGTCAGTCTGTAAATTCAATGTAATTCCAATAAAAATTCTAATGAGACATTTTTCAGAACTTGAAAAGATCATCCTTAAAGGCACAAGAATTGCCAAAGCAATTTTTAAGATGAGAAACTATGTAGAGTCATCCCTTTGTATCTGTGGGGGATTGGTTCCAGGACCCCCGTGATACCAAAACCCAAAGATGCTCAAGTCCCTTATATAAAATGGAGTAGTATTTGTATATAACCTATGCACATCCTCCCACAACTTTAAATCATCTCCAGATTACTTATGATACCTAATACAATGCCTACACCTCACTTCATTCACATGGATTCAAGGTAATACTTGGTACAGGGAAAATTCAAGTTTTGCTTTTTGGAACTTTGTGAATTTTTTTTCCAAATATTTTCAGTCCATCCTTGGTTGAATCCACAGATGTGGAAGCCACGGATAGGGAGGGTCAGCTGTATCTGTATGTGCAGGGAGGGGACTGATACCAGCAGATACCTTCTAATAGTGCGGTATTGTCCCAGAGAAAGACAATTAGGCAAAAGAGTAGAACAGAGGACCTAGAATTAAGCCTGTTTATATATGATAGTGGTTGAAATTAAATTATAGGAAAAGGGTAGCCTCAATGGTTCTGAGACAAATGGATATCCATAAGGAAAATGATGAAATTAATCCAAATTACATTCCATACACAAAGAATTTCCAGGTGGCTTAAGACTTAAAGATGAAAATATATAAAATTATTAGGAAAAATATCACATGATATTCAGTGATATCTGAATAGGGAATTATTTTCTAAACCAAACCCAACACACACTAATCACACAAAGAAATGTATTACATTTGATTATATTAAAATTTAAAAATTGTATGTAACAAAAAACCATGATATATGAAGAAGCCACCATCTAAGAGAAGATATTTGCTACTTATGTAACCAATATATCTAGAATAAAAAGAAAAAGATAACCAATTTAAGAGAAAAATGACAAAAAGTATGAATAAGCAATACCCAGAGGAAAAATTCTGAATGGCCACTAACCATATGACATGAGGCTGGGCATGGTGGCTCACACCTGTAATCCCAGCACTTTGAGAGGCCAAGATGGGAGGATCATCTGAGGTAAGGAGTTCAAAACCAACCTCAGCAGCACAGTGAGACCACATGTCTACAAAAAAATAGCAAAATTAGCCAGGTGTGCTGGCATGCACCTGTAGTCCCAGTTACTCAGGAGGCTAAGGCAGGAGGATGGCTTAAGCCCAAGAGTCTGAGATTTCAATGAGCTATGACAACGTCACTGCACTCTAGCTGGGGCAAAAAAGTGAGGCCCTGTCTCAACAAAAAAATATCAAAAAACATATGAAATGATACTCTCCACCCTCTCCCCCATCCTTTTCAGCCATTCATTTGTGAGCTATGTAGGCATATCCTCTCCTCTATATCTTTTCCTATTGTGTTTTGTGTATTTTCTAACTGATTTGGGGTGTTTCTTCCAGTCTTAAACTCACTGTTGTGATCTGGCTAGCAATACTGACCCTGCTGTTTTAACCCTGTTTTCCTGAGAACATGTTTTTTAATTAACTTTTAAAATTCAAATATAATTTACATATTGGGAAATGACAGATCACAAATGGGCAGTTTGATGAGTGTTTTTTTCTTTTTTGTGTCCTAAGAAATCCTGCCTACTTCAAGTTCTCAAAGATATTGCCCTATGTTTCCTTGTGGAAACTTTATCTAGAGTTACCACTTTTACATTCAGTTACGTGATCTATCTCAACATATTCTTTGTGCGTGTGATGTGAGGTCTTGGCTGAGGCTCATTACTTTCACAGAGATAGGCAGTTGTTCCAGCATCATTTGTTGAAAAGATCTTCCTTTCACCATTGAATTGCTTTGACATCTTGATCAAAAATCAATTGACTACACGCTTACAAAGATTCAAGGCAATCCCAACTGCACACGTATATCCTTCCCTCTGAACTCTTCCTTGTTCCATGGATCTTTCCACCAATACCGTACCATCTTGATTACTGCAGCTGTGTAGAAATTCTTGTAATTAGCTAATGTACATCCTCCAACTTTGTTATTTTTCAAGATTGTTCTGGTTATTCTAGGTCCTTTGCATTTCCACATAAATTTTAGGATTAGCTCATCAATTTCTAAAAAATCTTGCTGGTATTTTTTTAAAAAACAGTTTTATTGAGATATAATTCACATACCATTCAATTCACCCATTTACAGTATAATTCAAGTATACAATTCAAAATGTACAATGCATGCAATGGTTTTTGATATATTAAATTATCAATTTTTTAAAATTATAAAAATACACATAACATAAAATTTGCCATTTTAAGCATTTTTAAGTGTTTTAAGCATTAAGTACATTCACGATGTTGAGCAAACATCATCAGTATCTAGTATCTATTTCCATTATTCTACACTGAAATTCTGTAAATATTACACAATAACTCCTCATTCTTCCCTCCAGACACTGTAATTTCTAACTTCCTTTCTGTCTCAACGAATTTGTCTTTCCTAGATATTTCACATAAATGAAATCACACAATATTTGTCCTTTTGTGTCCGGCTTATTTCACTTGACATAATGTTTTCAAGGTTCATCCATGTTGTAGTATGTGCCAGAACTTTTATTTTTTTTTCTATGGATAAATAATATTCCCTTGTTTGTATATACCACATTGTTTATCCATTTATCTGTTGATAGATACTTGGGTTGTTTCCACCTTTTGGCTATTGTGAATAATGCTGCAATGAATATTGGCATACGAGTGTCTGTTCAAATCTTTGCTTTTACTTTCTTTGAGTCTATACATAGAAGTGGAATTGCTGGGTCATAAGGCAATTCTATGTTTACCTTTTTGAGGAACTTTTAAACTGGTTCCATAGGAACAGCACCATTTTACATTCCCACCAGCCATGTACAAAGGATGCAATTTCTCCACATTCTCACCAACACTTGTTTTCAGTGTTTTTAAAATTATCGTTGTAACCATCCTAATAGGTATGACCAGTATCTCACTGCTGTTTTAATTTGTATTTCCCTAATAACTAATGATGGTGAGCATCTTTTCATGTGCTTATTGGCTATTTGTAAATCTTCTTTGGAGAATTATCTATTCAAATCCTTTGCCCATTTTTAATCGAGTTGTTTGTCTTTTTGTTGTTTAGTTATAAGAGTTCTTTGTATATTCTGGATACAAGTCCCTTATCAGATACATGAATTGCAAATATTTTCTCCCATTCTGTAGGTTGTCTTTTCATTTTCTTGACAATGTCCTTTGATGCACAAAAGTTTTTAAATTTGATGAGATCCAATTCATTTATTTATTCTTTTGTTGTTCACACTTTTCGTGTCATATGTACCTGCTGGTATTTTGATTGTGATTGAACTGAATCTTTAGATCAATTTGAGAAGAACTGACATCTTATCAGTATCAGATCTTCTAACCCAGGAATGTGGTCTACCTTTTAAAATTTGTTTTAGGTCTTCTCTAATTTATTTTACAGTTTTTACTGTAAAGGTTTTTTCCCACATTTTATTAGATTTTTTTCCTGATTATTTTATAGATTTTGCTATGGTCTGAATGTTTGTGTCCTCCCCAAATTCATATGTAGAAATCCTAACCCCCAAGGTGATGGTATTAGGAGGTGGAGCCTTTGGGAAGTGATTATATCACAAAGGCAGAACCCTCCTGATTGGGACTGGTGCCCTCATAAAAGAGACCCCTGGGAGCTCATTTGCTCCTTCCTCCATGTGAGGGGGCCATGGGGTGGTGGCTGTCTGCAACTGGAAGAGGGCCCCCACCAGAACCCAACCATGCTGGCAACCTGGTCTCAGATTTGCCAGCCTCCAGAACGGTGAGAAATAAATTTCTATTATTTATAAGCCACTCAGTCTATGGCATTTTGTTATAGCAGCCCCAAAAGACTAAGATTTTTATGCTATTTTAAATGGCATTGTTTTTCAAATTTGTAGAAATACCATTCATTTTTCTACATTTATCTTGTATCCTATAAACATCCCAAATTCAGCTATCTACTTTAGTAGTCTTTGTAGAATCCTTAAGGTTTTCTAAATACATCATTTACAAATAAGAGTTTTTATTTCTTCCTTTTCGGTCTGTATATATTTTATTGCCTTTTCTTGCCTTACTGTACTGGCAATGACCTCAACTTCAATAATGAATAGAAGTGGTTATGGTGAGAGCAGATATCCTTACCTTGTTACTTGATCTTTGGGGGGAAACATTCATTATCGTATTGTTAGGTATAATAATACCTAGTGTTGTGGGTTGTATTGCATCCTTCCAAAAGATATATCTAAATCCTAATCTTCGGTACCTGCAATGTGACCTTATTTGAAAACAGGGTCTTTGCAGATGTAATCGAATTGAGATGCTGTCATACTGAATTAGGGTGGGCCTTAAATCCAATGACTGGCATCCTTAGGAGGAGAGAGAGATTTGGAGACACAGAGGAAGACGTCACGTGAAGAAGGAGGCAGAGATGGAGATACGCTGCCACAGCCAAGGCACACTCGGACTGCCAGTAACCACCGGCAGCTGGGGGAGGAAAGGAATGATCCTTCTGCGAAGCCTTCAGAGGCAAATGGACCTGCCAATACCTTAATGTTGGAGTTCAGCCTTCAGAACCATGAGAGAATAAGTCACCTGGTTTGTAGTAATTTGCTATTGTCTTGGGAAATGAATATCTAGTTTCGTAGTAAAAGCTGTTCGTGAAGTTTTGGTTTTGTTATCTAGCTGTTCTATTTCACGTGGGAATTCACAGAGACCGGGGAACTACACTGCTGCCACTGTCCTCTCCCCAGAATCCTTCTGCAGATCAGTGATTTTAAATGTGTTTTATGTCCAGCATATGGTTTCACTTGGTGAGCGCTCTACGTGTACCTGAAGAGTACACATTCCACAAATGGACGTAGTGTTCTACAAACGTCCAGAAGGCTGGGCTGGTTGATAGTGTTGCTCAGGTTTCAGTCACTTGCAGCCGAGAGTGACCTACAAGCTTCATTGCCATCTCCTCAAGGGAGCCTTTGTGCTCTGCCCTCACCTAAAAGGACACACTCTATGCTCTGGGTTCCCAAAGCTTTTGTTTCTATTTCTTAGAAAGCTTGTATTCTGTTTTATAACACACAGCTATTTAAGAACATGTCTTCTGTCCATTACTAGACTGCAAACGCCTGGAGAGCAGGGAGCGTTTCTGATTCACTTCTGTGTCTGTAAGGCAGCTACCACAGTGACTTGCATACCACGGGGTACTCATTCGTTTGTAGTGTTTTGTTTCTTGCCTGGTGTGGAGACGCTTCTGCTAACAGAATTGTCTTACAATGCAGAGACCTGGTGAGGGGCTATGTTAAATAGAGAATTCTCTGTTTTGGTGTATGAACAAATATCTTACTTTCTGAAATCTGAGATATTTCAAGTAATTAAAAAAAGAAACTTGCAATTAAAATTAAAAAATAAAGAAAATAAACAAAAACAAAGAAAGGGCTGGGCATTGTGGCTCATGTCTGTAATCCTAGCATTTTGGGAGGCCGAGGCAAGAAGATCGCTTGAGGCTGGGAGTTCGAGACCAGCCTCAGCAACACAGCAAGACACTTGTCTCTACAGAAAAAGTTTAAAAAATTATCCAGGTGTGGTGCCTGCATGTCTGTAGTCCCAGCTACTTGGGGGGCTGAGACAGGAGGATCACTTGAGCCCAGGAGTTTGAGGCTGCGAGCTGTGATCCTGCCACTGCACTCTAGCCCAGGGAACAAAGTGAGATCCTGTCAGAAAGAAAGAGAAAAGGGAAAGAAAGAAAAGAGAGAAAGAAAGAAAAGAAAAGAAAAATAGAAACTCGCTCTCCTACCAATCCAATTCCAAGTCCAATGCAGTTTGCACCCTCACTCCCAGGAAGAGGAGAAGGGTGCAGAAGGACCTCTGCAGTGGGCAGTCAGCTGAGCTTAGGAGATTTGAAAGTGGGTCACCATGAAAACATCAAGCTTTTGCCTGTCCAGGTGAGTCAGGCAACATGCCAGGTGATTGTCATCCCCTGCCTCATTTAATCCTTGCAAAAATTTTATGAGCAGGGAGTGCAATCTCATTATCTGGGTTTGCAGAGCAGAAAGTGAAACTCAGAGAAGTTAACTGACATGCTCAGAGCCCCACGATGAGGGTACGGTGGGGCTGGGATTTGACCCCAGGTCTGTCTGATTCCAGTCTCTGCCCTCTTACATTACAGGACATGGCCGCACAACCGTACGGCTGCGGGCTCTGGGGTCAGCCTGTCTGGGCTCACATCACAGTCTACCTCTCCCATGTTTTGTCACCCACCTTGGGCAAAACAAGCAACATTTCTAAGTCTTCTTCTCACCTATAAATGGGGTTAATTATAGCTCCTACTTCGTGGCTGAGGGTTACATGAGATAATCCATATGAAGTTTTCCACCCAGTGCTTCATAGGACATAAGTATTCATGATTATTATTGTTACTTAGGAAGGAGGAAAAAGCTAACAGAATCCAAAAACTCAGCCCAGTGTTCTGGTGCTGGAGCAGAACCAAATAATTAACCCTTAAATTGGACCCCCAGCTGGCCCCAGTTTAGACGTATTTCTCAATTTTCTTCTATTAACTCCTCATAAAAAGCATGTCCACATATTACGTGGAGACTGAAGGAATTGAGAGAGCATTTGATAACTTGGCCAAAGCCAAACTAATCACTTATCTGAAAACTTCTCAGGCTTCTTTTGGTTACAAGTGACAGACACCTAATTCCAATAAGCTTTAAATAAAGTTGGACTTACTGACTCACATAACTGGGAAAGAAAAGCGTGGAGGTGGCCCCAGGCATGATTTGATCCAGCACTCGACATGTCCTATCCATATTCTCTGTCTCTCAGTCTTACTCTAACCCTAGAGACATGGGACACTCTTTCCCAGTCTCCAAATATATAGTCCCAGGAAGTCCCATGGTGGACCTGTTCTGGATCACATGCCCACTGCCATGGCCAGAGGCCTGGGATGGTGGCTGGCAGCCCAACCAGAACTCAAAGAGAGGGGAAGGAGAAGTTCACTCAATGAAATAAGAGCATGTTCCAGAATAAGAGGAGAAGAGGTGAGGGCAGAAAAATATATTAGATGTCCTCTGGCATATGGAGAGTGGGGTCCTATGGACAGTGTCAGGTCCACCCTAATGCCTAGTTAGCCATTCTTCTGGAATCTTTCAGCTGGGATACAGCCGTGAAGCATCCCAGGTGGCTCTGGGGCTCAGGTAAGAAAGGGGAAGTGTCACATTTACACAGAGACGTGATTAGTCAAGAGTCTCCTCCTTGAAGGTGCCATGACACACAGTGCAGAGCAGGGGACTAGGAGCAGCCATGACAAGTGGCCCAAATAAGAAAAAGCTTTATGGAGTCAGGAAAACTCCAGGCACAATGGAGCCACACTTCCCTTCCAATCATCAATAGTAGCAGCAGCTACTATAATATTACCACCACCATTTTTGGAGCTCTTGCCCTGTGCTAGGCGCTGTGCTACATACATTATGCACAATTCCTGCTTTGAACCTTATTATGATCTCTTGTGATAGCTATTATGTCTCCCACCATGGACAAAGGAGTCTTCCAGCTCTGCAATCCTATGATCCATATTAATCAAGTGGAGGATTTGAGATGTTATAAAATTCTTTGTGTGACACAGAGAGAGAGGGTCCTGAGCTGCTCACATGCATGCCACAGGGATGTCGGGCTTGCACGGGTTTCCGCAAACATGATGCTGAATGGTCCTTAAAACAAACGCTTACTGAGTAAAGTTCACTGCTGCGTTCTCTCCTCTGCCGTTGCCGGCTGGCTGGCTTTGCTCGGCGTAAGCTAATGCCGAACTGAAGCTCTACTGCACAGCAGTTTCACTCGGGCAGGGAAAGGGTTGACATTTCATTTCCAAACTCACAGAAGCACAAAGAAAGAAACCTTTCAGCTCCTCCAATGAACTGCAGCCAATTCATGTGCAAAATCCCCATGTTGCTAAGAGTCTTTCTGGCTCCTTGTAAGATGACTGTCAGCCACTCCAAGTGGCTTTTTTCCCCGCTATTTTTCATTTGTTTCAGATGTGCTGGGCAAGTCCCTAGGTGTCATACTGGTGTTCAGTGTCTCCCTTTAGCCCCAGAGAATGTCACAACACTTATGAACCGCATAAAATGGAATATTTAGGTGAGTGATATCTTCGTGTGGGTTAAGGAATAGTAGCTTATGAGAAAAATTATCAGTGGGAAAAAAGAAGCATAGTGAGATAAGTTAAAATTTTAAAGTACTTTGATAGGAGTTATAAAGCAAATGTCATTACAAGTAGCAGCACGTACCAGGGGTCCACCATACTGTGCTTTTTAGTCTTGATTTTAGGATAACACCAACCCTCTTCCATTTAAAAATAAAAAGATATCACAGTTAGCAAACAACAGTCAAGCAATATAGTAACGTATTAGGTTATTAAGTATGAAATGTCCAATTTCCTTAAGACCTAAGTTTGACAGTTGATCTTGCTGACATTTCACATTGACACTTTTTGTTTTATTTTTATTGTGAAGGCACTTCCTCAGGCTTTCAAATACATGGTTTGGCTTGTGATTATCTTTCAAGTTTTTTTTAGAGCAGTTTTTGTGAAACCACGGATAAGTCAAAAATTCATGTTATTTTCGAATATTAGTACTGTTGTGGAACCAACACTGAGCAGACAGCTCAAAATATCAACAAAATGTATGGGAGGATGTGGCTAATGAACGCACAGTACATCAATGGTTTGAGAAGTTCCATACTGGTGATTTTAATCTTGAAAATAAGCCACGTGAGCGACTTGAGACCAAGGTGGATAATGATGAGCTGAAAACTGTAGTAGAGTGAATCCATCTCAACCTATGCATGAATTAGCAGCAAGGTTTGACGTTACTATTCCAACAATATTGGACCATTTGAAACAAATGGGCAAGGTAAAGAAGATGGATAGATGGGGTCCACGTGAATTAAATGAGTGTCAGAGAATAAATTGTCTCAAAGCTTGCCTTTCTTCGCTGTCACAACACAAAAGTGAACCATTTCTACACCATATTGTTATGTGTGATGAAAAGTGAATTCTTTTTTACAATTGCAAGCATTCAGCACAATGGTTGGATAAAGATGAAGTGCTGAAACGCACTCCAAAACCGAATATTCATCTAAAAAAGCTAATGGTGTCTGTTTGGTGGTCCAGCTCTGGTATTCTCCACTACAGCTTCATGAAACCTGGCCAATTGATTACAATAGATGTCTACTAGAACCAACTGGATGAAATGATAAGGAAGTTTGTGATTAAGCAGCTGAGATTGTTCAAGAGACACAAATCAATCCTCTTGTAAGACAACGTTTGACCACATGTCGCACAAACAACGCTGCTCACACTACAGAGGCTGGACTTGGAAACTCTCTGTCATCCACCATATTCACCAGACCTTGCACCAACTGACTACCACTTCTTCCAGGCTTTGGACCACTTCTTGCAAGGAAAAATATTCAATTCTCAACA
>CAUYSK010065409.1:0-17786 GCA_963575035.1 Avahi laniger
TTCGATTAACATCTGATACCTCTCAAAGGCAGTTTTTGTTGCCTTTTTTCCCCATATATGAGTCATCCTTTCAAGTTTCTTTCAAGTTTCACATTACGTCTCATAATTTTTTGTTGAAAACTGGACACTTTAGGTAATATATTATAGCAGCTTTGGATACTAATCTTTCCCTCTCCTCTGGAATTTTTTGTTGTTATTGTCGTTGTTTGCTCGTTTGTTTGTGTATTTGTTTAGTTGCGTGGCTGAACTGTTGAAGTGGATTCTATTTCCCCCATAGTGTGCAGCCTTTCGTCTTGCTCCTCGGAGGGTGCAGCATTGGGCACACACAGTCACCCTGATGCTCCTCTTTCCTAGGGATGATGGTGGCCTTAGCTGGGCTCCCTTCAATTCTTTCTCCCTGACCCCTGTTAGGTTTCTAGCTGGTTTGCCTCTACTGATATCACGCTCAGCTCTTAGTCTCCACTAATTGCTAGATGATTGTTCTATTCTTTCAACAACATCCTGGGAGAATAAATTACTCCACAGTCTGATTCAATTAAAGTGAGGCCCCTTGACCTCAATTAGTCTTATAGGTCAGTTTTTGAAGTTAGGAAAGAACCCAAGAGGAGTACTTTGCTCTTTCTCTGGTCCTTTCTGCTAAGCTTCAATATTATCTACTATATTTCTAATTGCTATCCTTGAGCTACCACCCTCCTCTTTACTGCACACCACTAAAATCTTATTTTCAATAGCACCCTTAATCTTGAACCTCCCTATATTCTATTCTAAATAAGCTCAGTTCCATTAGGAAAAGCTGTGGAATTTTCTGGTTTTATAACTTGACTCTCCCTGGGAAGAACCTCTGCACCTATCAGTGGGGGCAGGGATAGTGACCTATTCCTCAGAATACACTCTGGCTCTGTAAACAGGGTCCTGGATCATGGTCATAGCCCTTGGTCTTCTTGGATCGCCCTTCTCAGCATGGAGGATCTGCCCTACCAATGATTTTGGGTAAGGATGATTCAGGCCTAGTGTTTTTGGTATGCCATGTCTGGGATAGATCGTCTGCTCTATGAGTAGGAACTGGGTAGAAGGGATCAAACTCTCAGCTACTCTTGCTTATAATAAAACTTCTGCAATACAGAGCTGGGTGGGATACAAAATCCTGGTGGCCTGTCCCTCCCAAGGAGAAACCATAGCCATAACAGGGATGGGGGGAAAATTGTGTCCTAGGTTCTTAACTGCACCCACCATGAATAGAACTATCATCTCACTGAGGTGTGAGAAACAGAGGGTGGGCTACGGTTCAAATGCCATAGACTGTCACTGTTCTTACCTACATTTAATAGATGTACTTGAATAAATGTTTCTCCTTTTGCTGTGTAATCTTATGACAATTTTCACAACTTTCAATGGTTGTTATATTTATAATTTTCCCTAGTTATGCCTGTTTCATTGGAGAGAGTGTCCATGGGCTCTTCACAGTGCAATTCTAGAAGTGCTTCCTCTCTAGGCTATACTTTTAAAGGCAATTAACTTTGCAGAGGAATCCTGTGTTCTCATTCAATCTTTGAGGCTGGTTAACTCTATTCATGTTCATTCTTCTTCTTCCCAACTTCCTACTTCACTCATATTGGTGATCAATAGCTACCTTGCAGGTGGTTACTGAGCTACTATTTTCCTTTCAGTTTCCTTTCCAGGACTGTCCCTCCCCTGCTGAGGCCCCTCCTCTTCTGAAGCCTTGCATTGTCTCTTCAGACACCTGTGCTAAAGGCAAGGATGTATAACCTAGAATTTTAACATTCTAAACAATTTTTTCCCTGATATATGAATATTTTTATTGGTTACACTTCTATTTTGACCCTTTCAAATGGAAATTATTCATTCTCCCATGGCCAACACATCTCAGGACTGATCAGCTGTGTCCAACAACCCATCCTCCTTTTAAGATAAGCCTTCTAGTCATACATTTGATGTAATTAGAGAGAAATAAATTGACAATGCAACCTAGCTATATGAACAGTCTGCTAATACAAGACCTCACAGAAGCTGTTACTTTAGGAAAGTCACCAAATTTTGGAAATCTGGTCCTTGTTATTATGTGTGTTGAATAAGTTCTGGTCAATGAGACATCAACAAAATTCATAAGAGACTGATATACAAGTATCAAATGGACTAAAAATCCTTTTACTTTATGAACTCTCCTCATAGGAAATATCTTAACAGAAAGCCAATAATTTTAGACAAAATTTTTTGATGTATATGGAATCTGAATGAGAGATATTTACACGATCAGGTTTTTAAGTAAGATAGCTATTTCCATTTCTTTCTAACTCCCTTTGTCCAATTTCTGTGTAATCCTATTTTCCCCTATAATATTTTGAGAAAGGTATATAGCTATAAACTGGGCAATCCTAGTTTATAGCTGAAGAAATGGACGTTTCATTCTAACAATCTTTTCAAGATCCCTGAGAAAGTTATGGGCAGAACCAGTGATAAAATTCTCCTCTCTGTCCATCAGGGTGAAATGCCTCCCTCAGATGGCTTTCTAGGCATTTCTGGAATACAAAGCTTTATTTAAAAAGTTAGATATTATTGGGCATAGAGACATGCTTGTCAAAAGGAGCCATGCCCATCTATATTCAGTCTGTATGTATCTGCTCGAGGCTACAGTTACCAAAAATACAAACTGCCCAGTATTTTTGGAGATGTTCTGTCAAATATATAAACCAGATTGTGTGTGAAGTTACACAACATTTGCATGAATACTCTCCAGATGTTTGATGTCACAGAAATAACTTATTCTGTTGTTTGGGATGCATCAAAACCACATCCTCTGTGTTTGCATATGACAGGGTACCCTGAGACGTGAATGCTGAAAGGAAAATGGACACACATGGTGCTCTTTACGGAAAATAAACTTTGCCACGTTGCAATATGAGATGACGTTAAGGAGTGTGATGCGATTTTAGAATACATATGTCAAAAATGAAATAAAGTAAATGTTCTTTACTTTTGAAAAGCCACAAAAATAAAAAAAAACTGTGCATCTCTTTAGCTAGTTTGTAATGAATATTTGATTATATAAGAGAAAGAGAAATATTTACCTTCTGCCAATGCCAGTAGAGCATGGCCAGCCTCCATTTAGAGTGTTCAGAATCAGTAATTAAATGTTTGGAATGAGTGTTCTTTATTATCTGATGTAGAGTTTAATATATATCTGTAAATTCTATCCTTTTGATTATATTGTTTAGATCTCACCTTATTTTTGTCCACTTGATTTGTCTTGTTACTGAAAGTAGCATATTAAATTTTCCTTTCATTAGGGGGTGTCTGTGTCTCCTTGCATTTCTTATAACTTTTGCTTCATAAAAATTGTCGTGTTATTTAATACTTAATACTAATGTGTAATGTCTTTGTTGTGGCTCATGATTTTTAGCACTTCCTTGTCATGGTTTCATGATTTGGGACTTGAATTCTCCTTTGTCCCTTCTCAGGATCACTGCTTCTCCTCTCTTTTTATGCCCATGTGCCTGGTATAATTTTTACCCATCCTTTTATTTTTAACCTTTATGAATCATCTTGTTCTCATGCACACAGCATGTAGTTGGATTTTGTTTTGTAAGCCAATTGGAAATTTTTTTAAAAAATAGATGTTATATCCATTCACATTTTAAATTTTACTTTTTGATATAGCATGTAGTAAAACTGTCTTTTTTGGTTATTAGTTCTGTGAGTTTTAATATATGTATGAATTCTTGTTATCATCACCATAGTCAGAATACAGAACAGTTCTCTTACCCACAACAACTTCCTCACATTCCCTTGTTTGAGTCGGTTCCCTCCTCCCATCTAACTCCTGGAAAACACTGATCTTTTCTGTTGCTATAGTTTTGCCTTTTCTGGAATGTCATATAAATGTCATCTGAATGTAATCATACAATATATAACCCTTTGAGACTGGCTCCTTTTATTCAACATAATGCCTTTGAGATCCATCGTGTTGTTGCGTGGATCAGTAATTGCTTCTTTCTGTGGCTGAGTATTCCATCCTTTGGATGTCCTATAGCTGGTCTACAGTCTGTCATTTACCTATTGAAAGACAATAGGTTGTTTCCAGTTTTTGGAGTTTATGATATACACAGGTTTTTGTGTGAACATAAGTTTTCATTTCTCTAGGATGAATTCCTAGGAGCGGGATTGCTGGGTCACATGGTACATATGTGGTACATTTCTACGGTAGGTTAAGAAGTGATATTCTTACCACAAAAGGGTAGGACACAATAACAGAAGACTCTAGAAAATACATTAAATAGGTATAACATCATAGAAGTTAGCAATGAGGGGTCACACATGGAAATTGGACAAATGCTAAAGTGTAACAAGTTCTTTCCCCACGAACACCTCTTCTTTCAGGACTTGCCAGTTGCTACAGGACCATTAACTCTAGCGGTCAAGTCATAGAGGGCTAGGGCTGGACAGAATTACTTTTCCATAAGTAACGTTATGTGGGATTAATTCAATTATTGCTTCTAATTCAGATGACTTATTTATAATCAATTTTAAAAATCCTTGTTCATTTACTTTACAGTAAGGTGGTAGCAATTATTGTTTTATTTTATAAAGGAAGACCGTTGAAAAGTAATTTGAGTCCTTCCTTATATAATTCTCATTCAGATGTTTCCAGGCAAGAGCATTATTAAATATTTTATGAATTCCATCTATTTTTGTTTTGTTTTATTTACAATCCAGGGACAATTCAGCATTAATCTGGCAGGAACTGGGATGAAGATATCCAGCACAGCCAAGTGGCTTGCTCAGGGGAGTTACGCCTCTGTCATCATACACAGATCACAGGTAAGTCCTACTGGACCAAAAAGCCCGTTTGAAAAACTTCTGTGCTGTCAACTAGCATCAAAGGTCTTCTACTTTAAATTTAAAGTTATATGAAGTTGGTGACTAAAGTTATTGCATATAATGGGTACATTAGATATAACGGGGTACGACATCAATTTATGAAATGAAACTGGGTTCATTTTTATTAATGTGCATGCATAGGTTTTATATACATACAAATCCATATTCAGGCTACAGATACCTGAAAATGAACTGTCGAATGCTAGGACATATAGATTTTGTCCATCTCAGGGTTGGGGCTAATGACTTGAAATGCAATTACTTTAGAAAGAAGTAATGCTTTTTTTACTACTCTTTAATTATTAAAGGTTTATAGGTTCTAATATTTTGAAATGAGGATTAAATTTTTGGTTTATTCACCTCACTGCTTTGCTTTAGTGATGGGGGTGGTGTTGGAGCCATTTGTCATTTACAAATATTCTTCACAGTTTATTCAAGAATTAAGATTATGATTTGTTATTTTCATATTTTCCTGTCTATATTCATCTAGATAACATTATTTTATCTATATCAATATGGATTACTATATAATTATTTTAACTATAGCACATGTATTTATCCAAAGTAGAACCTATTTAATTTTGTTGGTGGTATGGTGTGCTAATATGTACACTTTATCAAATACCTTCTATCACTTGCAGTTATTGTATCTTAGCATGCCTTTATCCATAGTAAATCTGGATCTACGTTATGTGTTCTCACCTACATTGCACATAAATCAGCACCAGCAACAACCCCTGCCCACTCTAATGTTTTGTAATTTTTCTTCCCTTTGATAAAAGTGACTTTTGTCGTACTCTCATTTACATGAACATTATTCGTGAATGAAATTCAGTATTCTGATATTCATAGCCTTTGCAACGTTCTGTTTGTGAAGATGAAATTATGCTTTAAATAGCAATTAAAGAATTTTAGTTTTTATTATTTCCCTTATATGGGTAAACTAGTAGGCTTTCAAAAAGAATGGCTATTTTAAAATATTTATTTCACATATTTAGATCTAGTTCCCTTTGGAAAAAGAATGGGAATAAATTAATTACTTATTTAAAGTATATTCTGAGCAGGTATAAATGTAGAGAGCTCAATAAAACATTCTGACCTTATGTATTCAGCTTTCACATATTTTTTGGTTAAATGTAAAGATTGAATTCTGGCCGAGGTCACCAGTAGATATGGATATTTAGTAAAAGCATTCATTTTGCTTTTATTTAACTTCCCTTCTAAAGATTAATTAGAATATTGCAAACTTTTTACCTCAATCAAAAATATTGCACATGACAGTATTTCTTGAAATCTGATGCCTG
This sequence comes from Avahi laniger, assembly GCA_963575035.1. Lineage (NCBI taxonomy): Eukaryota > Metazoa > Chordata > Mammalia > Primates > Indriidae > Avahi > Avahi laniger. Next base: position 6,201 of record CAUYSK010065409.1, read on the forward strand.
GTGTGAAAATGAGACTTAGGAAACCCAAATTTAAAAATGCAAACGTTTTTCAACATATTTTCGTTTGCCAGTAAATTTAATCAAGATAAAGTTTTTTGCTTCAACAATCTGGGACTAGAAGTATACAAAATTGAGTTTTTACTGTCATTCCCTTCTCTACTCAGATTCTCCCAAGGTAAAAGATCTATTGAAAGAAAAGGCAACTTCGGAAACTCTGGGTCTGAAAACATTCTTCCATCTCAAAAGGTCCCAAGAACCCAAAGTTTCCTTCTATACTCTTCCCCCTTAGATTAAACAAAAAATCTTACCTTGTCCAGAAATAAGAATTCAACATATTTTTGTCTCATCTTATGAAAATGCCTTTAGTCTTTTGGATCTAAAGGTGGAAAGCCGTCCAGAAAGTAGATCTATCAGGTCCTCACCACCGGCTGTGACCCCATGTCTGCCCACTTGTTCTTCAGTGACGCACTGCTTTGCTTACGGAAGAATCTCCCTTTTTAGTCCTTCTATAATTACAATGATGGTTTTCAGCCCAATTTTTATTTTTTGCTTCATTTTATCACCTTGTATACTTTTCTCCAGGGTGTGTTTCTAATGCATTCATGAGAGGCTTGAGATAAACTCATTGTAGCATGAATTATATTCCTTTAAGGTCAAGTTTGTACATGTTTCTTTTGTTTAGTCTAAGAGAATATTATATGAAATTATGAAAATATTGGACAGCAAATTGGGAGAGGTTTTAATAAACTCACTGAAAAAAACAGATTCGTTTATGAAAAATATGTGGATTGAGATAAATTGTCTAAGTTATAATGTGATTTATAATCATCAAGTAGCTAATATGAATCTCAGGTTATTTGGTTCCCTTTTAACTTTCCTATGACCACTGATTTGAACTGATACTGAAATGGTATGATTCTTGACGTGGAATGTAATCGTTGTAGGAAACCACATGATTTAAAGCATTTGCTTTTTTTTGCTTTGTGTATGCAGATATCAGCTTGTATGATGTTCTTCTATATTCTGCCTCTGCTTATTTTTAGGATGGAACCAAAGTCTACGGAAGGTGTGGAGGATTCTGTGGGAAGTGTGTTCCTCACATGACTACTGGTCTCCCAATTCAAGTAATATGAACACTCAGAAGCGGGAAGTATGCCCTAAAGGGGAGATATTCTCTGGAACATACAAATAACTGGTGCTCATTTTTTTACTTCTCCCTCCTGAAGATTTCCAGATAAAAAATATCTCTGTCATTTTTTCAGGGTGCTCATCAAGGATTCAAATTGCTACTTAATTTTTTCAGGGTCCTCAGAATAAGCAACAGATATGTGACTCTAATCACATCATTTTTAAAGAACATAATAATTTATGGTAGAGAATAGAAGGATGTCTGAATGAATTATACCAAAACAATGTTGCTATTAACAGCTTGGACTGGACCACAATTATATTATACCTATAAACACACATGCAAATCTCTGCTCAGCATTCTACTGTACAATTAAATGTTTATTCTACTTATTGAAATGGAGCAAGTAAACATCAGGAAATAAACTTATTCAAAATTACTATAAACATTCTTGAATCTATCAGGTGAATAGCAAATCAATAGTTACATTAAAAAAGTACATAGCCATTATACTTTCTGCTGATACAGTTTAGATGCCTTGTTTTATTTTTCTTTTAATTTTAAGTTGTGGATTATGATGTTTCAATGAAAACAAAAGTCCTGAAACTGTGGTACAAATTTTGTATTAAAAATGCCTGCTTGGGTTAAATATTAAATATGAAATTTTGTGGGTCTAATACAGAAGATATACATTAGAATTTCATTTTTAAAACCTACCTCTTATTTGTAGTTAAAAGAACAATGCATTGTTTTCATAATGTTTATATTCTATTTTGCCTTTGTAACTCTTGTATGTATATATATTCTTTAAAAAATCTATTTTCTGGAAGTTACATACTGTATTTTATTAATCAAATAGAAAGTGCGAATTCTTGAAATTTTGAAATCCGATTTTAGTAAACATAAAATTATGTTTACATATGCAAAAGATTTATTAGAGATGTTTAAGTTATTTTATATCAGAGGTTTCTCAAAGCCAGAACTTAAAAGACAGTATAAAAATTAACTATTCATAGGCAAATCCTCAGGTATTAAAAGATGTCTTCACATGGATTATTTGTGTATTATATAATAATGTAATTTAAAAAGACAGATAAACAAATAATATTTTTCTATAGCAACCTACTCTGTAAACCAAAGAACAAACAAACAAAACCAAATAGAATCTACTAATAGATTTTTGGCAGTAAAAATCGTGTACTAGTTTTACCCACAGAGTGTTTTTCCCCCAAGCGTTTATTAAGGATATATTGTATCATATAAGGTACTAAAGCAATTTTGTGCCCATGTGGTTAAATAAACATTTGGGGATCTCTGTATCAGAAAAAAAGTATCTTGCACTATGTGCCTTAAACCAGTTACAAGCATTAATACAAAATGTATAACATTTTCCAGGAATGTCTTCATTCATAATTAAAATCTTATAATTTATAAACATTTAAATAATAAACATATTTGTATGATGCATTAACAGTTTGTTTTTATTTTCCTCGTGTAAAAAAAGGATCCTTTACTACAAAGGTCTAACTAAAATCACTTCAGAAATTCTAAGAAAATTTTCATTCAGATTGTCACAGTTGTGATGGAAGCAATTCCTGTCTGGTGTACACTCTTGTCATGGCAGAGGAAGTATAGGCAAGCAGTCTGCTAAAAACTTGAAATACCTCTAAAAGCTTGTGTTCACACAAGGAGTACTCATGTCTACTTAGATTCAATTGGCCAAGCCAAATCATGTGACCGAGTCCTAGTCAATGGAGCAGGGAAATGTTCTCTTTCTACACACAGGATGGCCAAAGCCATGGAAATGGGGTGGGTTGGGGGAACTTAACAATCCTCTCCCAAGGCAGGAAGCAGATCCTTATGATATATCCATCATCTTTAACCTTGCTAGAAATTGCCAAAGAACTCTCCAAAGTGGTTAATTCAACTTAAATGACCACTGGGAGGGTGTAAAAATTTCAGTTTATCCACATCTTCAGTAACACATGATTTATTTTTTCTGATCTGATGGAGTATAGCATGGTATTGCGTTGTTCGAGTTATTCTTTTTGTTTAAGATTGCTTTGACTATTTGAGCTCTTTTTTGATTCCATATGAAAGTTAGGATTGTTTTTTCTAATTCTATGAAAAATGACATTGGTATTTTGATGGGCAATTGCATTGAATCTGTAAATCACTTTGGGTAGTCTGGACATTTTAACGATATTGATTCCTCTGATCCATGAATGTGGGATGTTTTTCCATTTGTGTCATCTGTGATTACTTTCATCAGTGTTTTATAGTTCTCCTTGTAGCGATCTTTCACCTCCTTGGTTAAAGTCTATTCCTAAGTATTTTATTTTCTTTGCAGCTATTGTAAATGGTATTGAGTTCCTGATTTGTTTCTTAGTTTGGCCTGTATTAGTATATAGAAATGCTACTGATTTGTGTACATTAATTTTGTAAACTGAGAGTTTACTGAATTAATGTATCAGTTCTAGGAGTCTTTTGGTGGAACTTTTAGGGTTTTCTAGAAGTAAGATCATGTCACTAGCAAACAGGGAGAGTGTGACCTCCTATTTTCTGATTTGGATGCCCTTTCTTTTCTTCTCTTGCCTGATTGCTCTGGCTAGGACTTCCAGTACTATGTTGAAAAATTCAGAAATTTTACCACATAATTTCTAAGCAGGAATTGAAACATACAACTTATTTTGGGCCTGCTAGTGGTAGGAATGATGATGAAGGTGGGTGACATGCTTTATTGGTTCTTCTTTCATGCCCTACTCTTTTACCATCTTAAATAAAATTATCCCACAATTCTGCTCCTTAAATGCTTAAACTTGTCTCAAGCGTTTGCTAAATGCAACCTCCTCCATAAATTCTCCCAGACCATTTTGTCTGCAATATCTTATTTTTAATTTCGCATATACGTTAGTCCTTTTTTACATCACTTATTGTTTTCTATTTTCTATGTGAATAGAGTTTTGACCACTCATCAGCTCTCCAAGATTGTGTTATTTGAGTAAAAATTAGCACTTGCTTAGCTACTATTTTGTGCCAGATATTGAGAAACACTTTATATTCTTATTTAATTCTTACAACAACCTTATGAGGCTGTATTATATTACAGATCGGTTTATGCAATGGTAGCAATTTTTTAGCAAAATGCAGATCTGTCAAGATGTAAAGCTTCTTGTTTCTCTACCCTAAGCTTCACTTAAGGACAGAAACTGTATTTATTCCACTTCTCTCACAGCAACTATTGGAGTGTCTGCCACACAGTATAGATTTAACATTTTATTTTAAATAAATTTAAAAAAATGATGGAAATAGAAGATAGTAACATAAATTTTATAATAATGATTTGTTCACAACTGAGTACAGGTTTGATAAATATAAAATTGTTTTATGATATCACAATAATAACAGAAAAGAACAGAATTTCTGTTTTTTTTTTTTTTTTTACTCTTCCTTGATGTCACTCATTAGGATAGAATATATCTTGGCTATTAAATATATCTATCAACATTGGTCACTGCATAAACTTCTAATATTTAAAAATGATTATTTTTATCATTTTACCTATTAATTTCTTTCTAATAATTTAGTATAAGCCTTTTAGTTGCCAAGTAATAAATATTTAATTTGTTAAAAGGTAAATGAGAAGATTCAGTTATTTAGTACTTCTGTAACTTAATTTTTTTAAGATAATGTGATTACTTTTGCTACATTTTACTTAATCCATTTTTTGGGGGGGGTGATGACTCATTTTCTATATTGGACACTTGAAAAAATATTTACAACTGACAACAGTGGCATCTGCTGGCCATTCACAACTATTCCTCAGTAGAATGAAGAAAAATTGCCACTAATTTTCTTCTGCACTTTTCTGGAGATCTTGAGACACAACTGTTTGCAATGCATTAGGTAAAATATCTTTGAATCATTCTTAACCCAATTTAACCTTGATTTCTATATTTCTATCATACACACATACATGTATTCTTTCTACAACTTCAATCTGAAAATATTTTTAAAAATAAAAAGTCTTCCCTGACCTCCAGGAGAATATAAGGAAGATGTTTTTTATGTAATTTTTTTTCACGAATCTATTTTCTATAAATAGAGGAAAACTGAATGAGGACAGAACTTTTCTAGACAAAGATCTAATGGTAACAAATAGGGTGACATAAAATAAGACAATGGCTTGGATTTTTTCCCTCATCTATAAAATCAGAAATTTGAAAAAAATAATTTCTAAGGTACTTTTCAGCTGTGAAAGGTTTTATGTATAATTTTTGTCTGGTGCATTAGTTGGCAGTTATAATTGGTTAAATGAATAAAGCTATTTAGTATTTAATATGAGTTAAGAACAGTTCATCAATCTACTCTTTTAACTTTCGCTATACAGAAAACTGTTAAATTTACATATGTCAAAGCAAAGATAAGCTCCTTTCATAGTTATATACTCAATTGTTTCACAGTTAAGAAAATGTTGACTTTTGATGTGCTCTGCCACTTTCCAGCCATTTGGTCTCATAGCAAAACACTTAACATAGTCCGAACCTCAATATTCTCAAATGTAGAATGAATAGAAGAAAAATTGTCTTGCTTACCCTCCCACCATAAAAATTATGGAATTGAATGAGCTATTGTTCATGAATATGTTTTGAATAGAAGAAAGGGCTAAATTAGCTGCATCCCTTCATTTCAAATGTAGAAAACAGCTTTGAAAGCATTATAGTAAGTGGAAGGTGGGTTTGGGGGTCAAAAATCTAGCTCTATCGCTTACATGTGCTCTGTGATTTTGGGGAAATAACTTAACTTTTTTGAGCTTCATGATTTCTACCATAAATTTGAGATGTTAATAGTATCTGTCTTATTTTGTTGTAAATATTAATATGGAAAATCTTGGCCCTAGGTCAGGTACCTAATAAGTTTTCATAAACTTTACTATCGTTACGATTGTTAGGTTCATCTGTGTGGATGTTCTCTGGTCCGCCAGTTCCCAGTGTCAAGAATGAGTACTGGTACAGAGTTTAGCCGATAATGGAGTGATCGCACAGAGCAATTTTATACAGTTTATCACATAAAAGAAAGGATCAAAGTACAGAAGGAAGCTACACAAAGTGAAAATACAGAGCAGAGAGAGTGGAATGGGTCAGTCCCCACAAGTGGAGAGAAACACTGCAGGCTGAGCACATGTTGCCTATAAGCCCACTAGTTTCTCCTGCCTTTCCCCTGGCAGGACTGGTTGTCGTTTCCCACGCTTTGGGGTGATTGAAAGGTTGGTGTTATATAACAGATCACATGACAGGTTGCATAACAGGGTAGGTTACATAACAGTTTCCCTGCATCTCTTCCAGAATTCTCCATGAAGCTCCACCCATGTTATACTAATTAGATGGTAATGAGCTCTAAGTCAGTTAAAGGTTAATACGAACTTTCTACTACATATGTTATCACCAAGAGACAGTTCCTATCTATTATTTGGTTCCTAGGTACAATTTGGCTCCCGATCTCCACCCTTAACCACCTCCTTGCCTCCTATTTACCCTCCACCAGACCTAATAACCACATGGAAGATTCCATCCGTCCTATTTCAGAAAAAAACTAACATCTGAATCTGTGAAGTATAGTAAAACACCTCAGATTTCTGGCCTAATACAGCACAATATTGTTTGTTTTCCCAAATGTATTTATTATATTTTTATAGAATAATAAAAATCTTGGCAGTATTAAAGAAATAAATTCTCAAATTAATTTCAGTGGAATAACATCTCATTAGGGAAATGGATTGACACTTACCTCAAGGAAAATGTTGCCCAAGATGTATTCAGCAAATCAATAGTTTTAGAATTCAGGAACACTGCTTAACTTACTAATTTTGGAATATTGTCTCAAACCTAATAAATCACAATTTAGAGGATTTGAAGTCTACAAATCTGAATTTTAAATAAGTTCCCTAGATGATTCTAAAGACAACCAAAGCTGAGATATATTTTTGAACTTTGTTGCATCACCGCACCTCTTATCACCATCTTTTTTGAAGTAATCTCATCATAAGAATTAAAAAGATATGATATTTACATTTCCTGGAAGCCAAGAATTTGAAATTTTGTATGAAATCATCTTTTTTTTACTTTGAGTAATGTTGGTATTTAATTAGCAGACATTTCAGGGGAAGCTGCATTCTGCGAAAATATTTACCACTGTAGTTCTCATCAGACTCTAAGTAGTTTATAACTCTATTTAGAAGAAAAATGAAAAGAAATACTGAATTTCACAATAAAAAGATTTTAATACCAATTTAATAACATAAATGTCTTCGAAATGCTAAAGAACTACCTGCAAGTTATCAGACTAAATAATCCCTAGTCAATGTTGAATTCAATATGTTCTACTTACCTGCCATCAAATTAATAATCTTAAATCTTTCATTTTCATCATCTCCCTCCCTATGCTTCAATGCTTAAATAACAATTTCATCTTTCTAATTCTCTATTTTCAAGATCTTCTATATTCAGAATCCATTTAACTAAATTGAACCTTGTTATTGACAACATAAATCATCACATGTAAGCAGATTAGTCTGTTTCATTACCTTGCCACGCTTTTCAAATTTAAACTCTTTTCTTTCCCCTTCCACATTGCTCCTTTGTTGTTTATTCCTGTTAATATTTGAGTCAAATCAAAAAATTCAACATTTTCCGTATTCACCATTGAGTCATTTTTTAAATATTTACCTTTATTTATGTATTTATTTCAATGCTATTGATCTATTAATGTGTCCATATTTAGATTCTCTTTTGATTCTAACATCTTAGAGTCCTTTTGACTGTTCCTGAAACATTTTTCCTAATAATTCTGGGAAGTACATCATTTATACTATTTAATTTTGCACTTAAATTTACATTAAATATGCTTCACATGTAATTGATTTTTAAGTATCCATGATAGTAACACTATTAGCACAGTAATACTTACTGGATCCATGACGTTTGTCAAGCACTTGCTATGGCTTTTACTTACATTATATCATTTAATCATAATGACATTCTTGCAAGTGTTCTAATATCTTTTAATATGAAAATTCAATCTTAGGGAGGTTATTTAATGTCTTATTGTACTTACTTAGAATGAGCTAGAATAAAACTATAAAACTCTAGCACTCCAGACTCCAAGCTCTATCCCATGTACTGAACTGTCCCTCATCTCCAAAAAATAAAAAAAGAATAGAAAGCTCTTGGCATCAGGAACTCTGTCATATCTCTCTTCATAAATGTAAAATAATAAGATCATATTATGACATATTGATTTCTAAGAATTATCACTAAAAATTGCTGGATATACATTTTATTTAGGATATTAAAAAATAAACAAAAGGAAGGATATTATTGTACACGAAGAATTAAAAACAAATTGAAGACTCTGGGCTTGCCAAAATGTAAGACTATTATATTTAAGATGGATATTAGTCTCAATAAAGGCGTTTTCTCTTCTTGGCTGGATATCTTATGTGTATATAAATTAAGCATTTTTATCACATGACTTAAAATGAAAACAAGTAAGAGTAATATATTGTCTAATATTATTTCAAATGAAAATAAATGAAACCAACAAAATCCTGACTTTACTTACAAAAACCAAACAATAAAATCACAAAGCTTGCACACATATAAAATATGTATATCTTTTTTCACATCATACTGTTTTTCATATATCTAATGTTTTCTTTAAAAAGGAATTTATCATTTCATGAAAATAATTCTTAAATAAATATATTTTCTAAGTAATCATATACTCTGATATCTAAATTTTATCATTCATACTTATAAGAAAAGTAGATATCCATCATATGAACAATATTTATCAAGGTTGTAATAAAGCATTTTTGGAGTAAAATGTATAAAACAATGGCTTTTTGGTCCATCAGCAGTAAACTTTTCATAAAAGATAAGTCACTTTATTAGAAATTTGACAGCTATATAGGATTTGTACCAAGAAGAGAGATGGTACCAATACTAAGAACTCAGTGAAAACAAAAATACAGAAAAACTTGAGACATTTTGACTGAATTTTGAATCTGGGAGGGTAAACTATAATATGATAAGAAAGCAGAATCATGAGAGATAAAGCTTGACCAATTATTTGTTCAATAATCCTTTTCTTTATTCTAACAGTCTTAATTTAGTGTTCACTGTGTGCCAAGTATTTTGGTAGAGATCAAGAATACACAAGTTAAGCCATTTGGTCCTGGACTTTTCTTTATTGGAAAGGCTTTTTTTAAAATTTTATTACTAATTCAATCTCCTTACCAGTTAGAAATTTGTTCATATTTTCTATTTCTTCATGAAATAGAAATTATAGATTGTATGTTTATAGGAATTTATCCATTTTAAGTCATCCCTATTCAATTTGTTGGTGTATAATATTTCATCTCAGTGTCATGATACTTATCATGATACTTTTTATTTCTGTAGCATGATTTATAGTGTCTCCTCTTTCATTTCTAATTTTATTTATTTGAATCTTCTCTCTCCCTTTTTTTTTTTTTTTTTGGTCTACTTAACATTGTATTGTACATTTAAAATTTTATTAAGAAAATTCATCTCATGTTGGGTTCTTACCATAATTAAAAAATAATATATATAATATTCAAATTTTAAAGAGGAACAGGTGAATCTAGCAATTGTATTTGTTCTCATTTAGACAATTAAGGCCTACTCTAATCTATGTCTGTAGCAGTGAGAAAAGAATAAAAATAATGATGCCAGCAGAAGTTGTAAAGAATTAATTAACTGGACTTGGTGATCATTTTAGGCAATGTCTAGAGATAGAATATGCTTAGGATATTCAGGAAGTTCCTGAGTATACAAGGAACTTCTTGGAGACTAGACTGTTTGGAGCTATAAAAGCAAGCCTAGGGTGGTAGAACAGGATGTTCTTGAGGGCTGCTGCTAGTACTTTAAATTTATGTGAACAGGAATGGGAAGTGTTCACAGAGATTTAAGTGAGCTAATTGATATGATCAGTTTCAATTTTGAAAAAATCACTCTGGTAACCTTTATTAAATTGATCTTTAGAACACAGAGGTAGAAGGATGCAGCATTGATATCAGACTACTCAGTAATGCAGGTGACATATAATGGTAGCTCAGATGTAGAAAAGGATCATATTTTGGGTCTATTTAAAAGTGTGTCTAACAGAATTTATCATTGAATTGGATGGAAATTGAAGCTGAAGAAGGAAAATTTTCTTTCACCTGAGACGGGGATGCCTTCAATGTAGCACACTGTCAAAATAGATGTCTAAGATAAGTTTTGTGAAAGGATGACCAAATTAATAATATCAATGATATTCATCTTGTTTGTCCTGATTGTCAAAGTTTAAGTCTATCATTCTAGCTTAACTATTAATAGTGCTTCCTTTCATAAGGGAATCAAATAGAAAAATGAATTATTTGGTCCCTCTATTCAGTGAGATCTACTGGATTTGATCAGATGTTGAAATCCAGACTTGGGTCTATAAATGTCTATTCAATACCTTAGAGGTTGTATAGATATTTTCATGGTAAAATATTCAAAATTTAGATCCTGAAATCTCTCCAAAAATAAAAAAAGAAGATAAATTGTTATAGTCATATTTTGGTGACAACCATGTTAATACTGTAGAGCATGTGGAAGTCAGGTACCCAAGCATGCATTTTTAGTCAGTTGTCTGGGCTATTCTTTCTCAAAGCAAAATGTTAAAATCAATGGTCTATGAAAGTTACCACATACCAGTCAAAATTTATATAATAATTCAGATGGTTTGTCTAGAAAATAAGATTCTCATATGAAAAAATAATTGGAAATAATTTAACTATACTGCTAAGAATTTTCAACAGAAATAGACAAAGTATATTTTATCTACCACTAATGCTTCATTTAATTTATGTGTGATTTTTATATATGGTGTTAAATAAAGGATCTTTTTTCTACATGTGGATATCCAATTTTCCCAATGCCATTTATTGAAGAAACCGTTCATTTCCCGTGGTATGTTCTTGGCATTTTTGTTGAAAACCAATTGACCATAAATGCGTGAGTTAATTTTAAGGCTGCTTATTCTGTTCCATTGGTTGATATGTCCTGTTTTTATGCCAGTATCATGCTGTCTTGATTACTATAGCTTTGTAATATATCTTAAAATAAAATAGTGGATGTCTCCAGATTTGTTGTTTTTGCTCAAGAGTGCTTTAGTTATTTGGGGTCTTTTGTGCTTTCATATTACCATTTTTTTTCTATCTCTATGAAAAATGTGATTGGAATTTTAAAAGAGATTGCACTGAATCTGTAAATCATTTTGGGTAGTATGGACATTTTAACAATATTAAATCTTTCAATACATAAACATGGAATATCTTTCCATATGTTTGTGTCTTCTTCAGTTTCTTTCACTAATACTTCATAGTTTTCTGTGTACAGATCATTTAC